>JAODAL010021518.1:0-66908 GCA_025379985.1 Phyllomedusa bahiana | reverse complement strand
GGCCTGGTTTCTCTGGCCGTGATCCCACCAAGGACCTTGGGAAAGAACCCTGCACCATCCCTGCGGTTTGAAGAGCGTGCGCCGAGCCTGAAGCCACCGTCACCCCCAGAACATCCACCCAGCTCACCCAGTGAGCTGTCACAGAGATATAGCGGCCTTGGCCGTGCTTACTATCGCATCTGGTAATTTGGGGGGCAGCAGGGCCATTGACATGGCGGAATCCAAATCTGTGTCCACCAATGGAAAAGGCAACATTGCCAAGGCCAAAAGCCTGGCAATGCCGACATTCAGGCTTTGGTTTTGGGGAGGGTTTGAGTTAAAGTGTTTCTTCGGCTCCCAAACCGGGAAGACAGAAGGCTGGCTGCTAGACGGGCCGCTGTCCGGCGTGCAGGTCATCAACCTGGCGGGAGAGAAGGGGTAGGATGGGTCTCTGGTGGTGCTGGTGGTACTCGGGCGACGGTGGAGGCGAAGCGTGAGGCTGATCCCTGATCATGACTCTGAGAGACATGGGCACTGAGGAACCCCTTGGTGGTGGCGGAGGAGAAGGAGGGGGCGGAGACAGAGGATGTGACAGTGGTTGGAGGCCCGGCGTGGTCGGGCCCTTTTTTTTTGGCCAATTATTGCCTCCATTTCAACTCATGATTCGCTGCATGTGACTAGACATGTTGGTTTTGGTTAACCCCTAAGGTTATTGCCCTACTTATGCGTTTACGCAAGGCACAATGACATGGGTGTTGAATAGAGGCTTGCCAAAGAAGGCCCAGGCTTGAGGGGTCCGGGACCTTTTTGACGCCGATAAGCGAGGAGCGGGTTTGCCCTGACTGTGGCGGGCGGAATCAAAATCAGCGGACTTCTGCGCCCCGCCCCCCTCCCTTTTTGAGGCGGACCCGTACGGGACACTACCCCATCTTCTTCACTCATCCAGTGTTTAAAAGCGCTCGCAAGCAAATTCTGCTGAAAGACACGTTGGATCCGCAATGTCGTCATCATCATCATCAACACAGGTGACTTCGTCGTCCTGACATTCTGCATCCAGGAGCTGCGGGCTACAAGCAAGAGGACTGCAAGGCGTTGCCGACCACCCGGGATTTTTGCGATTGACCGGCTTCTCTCCTCCTCTGATGGCATCAGTAACTGGGCGTCAAGCAGAGAAAATCATCCTCTTTGGCCCTTGATCTTTTAACATGCCTTCTGACCCCAACCGCATTTTGTCATCAAAGAGGGCTTCAGAAAATGGATTAAACCACATGGTGGGGACACGAGTTGACATTTGGGCTGCTTCATGTTGGACGGATGCTGATGATGCTGATGACGAATTTGTGGCCGTGACTGGGAGACGAGGAGTAAGACGCTGGATGCAGGTTGCAATTAACCACTGAAGACAGATTGGCGACGCTGTTCATTACTGAGATTCACAGGGCCCTGACCCAGCGATGACAGGACTGACGGTCCTGCAACTGACGATCCCTGGCTTTCGTGTTGTCGCCAGCACTGGAAGGAGCACCTTCTCTTTTACCTCTACCTCCATGCCTACCCCCTCTTTGCTCGCTTACCACCTGAATTTCGCTCATGTTCAGAAATAAAAATTTGAGAAGGGATGGAAGAGTTTTGGAAAGTCTCTTATTAAAAGAACGGCAAATCACAGCTATTTCAAATCCCTCAAATCAAAACAAAATTGCTGGATTCAAATTTAACTGCAAAGTAATCTATCAACAAAGCTGGGCCCGCCAGAAAGTGAAAAAACACATATCTGAAATGTATTCGGGTAATAAAAGGGATTTTTTGGGACCTTTCAATTCACCTGTGGGGACTACAAAAATTTCGTATTCCATTTAAAGTGCAAAAGGGGCCTCAATGAACAAAGCTGTATGCGCCAAAGTGAAAAAACAGAACTTAATGTATTCGCATAATAAAAGGTATTTTTTGGGACCCACAATTCCCCTGTGGTAATAACAATTGCTGATTTAGATTTAATGCAAGGGGCCTATCAAAAAATCGGACTGTCAAAAGTCAAAAAAAAAACTATCGTAATGTATTCGGAAAAATAAAAGGATTTTTTGGGGACCTATCAATTCACCTGTGGTGACACAAAATTTCTGTATTTAAAATTTAACTGCAAAGTAGACACAACAAAGCTGGCCTGCGCCAAAGTAAAAAAAACACTATCGAAATGTATTCGATAATAAAAGATTTTGGCACCTTTCAATTCACCTGGGTGACTACAAAATTGCTGTATTCACATTTAATGCAAGGTGCCTCAATGAACAAAGCGTAGTGCGCCAAAGTAAAAAAAACACTTATCTGTAATGAAAATTGGAAAAATAAAAGGATTTTTGGGCACCTATAAATTCCCCTGGGGTAACTACACAATTGTGGATTCAAATTTAACGCAAGGGCTCTATCAACAAATCGGGGACGGGCAAAAGTGCAAAAAACACGTATCTTAATGTATTCGATAAAAAAAGGTATTTTTTGGCACCATCCATCACCTGTGGTGACTACAAAATTGCGAATTCACTTTTAAGGCAAGGTGCCTCAATGAACAAAGTTTTATGCGCAAAAGTGAAAAAACACGATCGTAAGTATTGGGATAATAAAAGGTATTTTTGGCACCTTTCAATTCACCGTGGGACTACAAAATTGTGTTTTCACATTTAAGTTCAAGGTGCCTCAAGAACAAAGCTGTATGCCCCAAAAGTGAAAAAACAGTACTGTAATGATTGGATAATAAAAGGGTATTTTTTGGCACCATAAATTTTCCACCGGGGAAACTCCCAAAAATTTGCGGGATTCAAATTTAACTGCAAGGTGCTCTATCAACAAACGGACGTGCAAAAGTCAAAAAACACGTATCTTAATGTATTCGGAAAAAAAGGTATTTTTTGGCACCTTTTAATTTCGCCAGTGGACTAAAAAATTGCGTACAAATTTAACTGCACAGTAGATCTATCAACAAACTGGCCTGCGCCAAAGTGAAAAAAACACGATCTAAAAATGTTTTCGATAAAAAAAGGGTTTTTTTTGGCACTTTCAATTCCCCTTTGGGGTGACTATGTTGAGCATTGCGTTGGCCATCGACACGGTCGATGGTCGATAGTCGCCCAAACACGACCAGATAGTCGTAGGAGCAGTCGATATGAGCATACCATTAAAGCTAGGGAGAGCAACAACACCTTCATTTTTTTAACCCAAACGGGGGCGGGAGAAGCTGGAATTAACACCCAAAACAACAGCAAAGGATACGTGTTTACATCTTAGGCAACACACTTAGGGTTTTAAAAGCCACAAAAAAAAAAAACCCCAACATTCACTATCCCTGTCTTGCACCACAGCATGAGCCTAAAAAAGATCACCCACAAATTAAAAAATGCCAAAGGCAGTATGATTTTAACCACCTTACTTTAACGGACATTGAATATCCCATTTCCCGGAACGCAGCATGACCCCAAACCCGATGACCCCCAAAAAAAAAAAGTGCGGAAAAAAATCTTCAACCACCATTTTAGTTTTAATGGGCATTGACTATCCTGTCCCGGGCCCAGCATGAGCCCAAACCCAGACCCCCAAATTCAAAAGGCCGGAAAAAAAAGGGATCTTTAAAACCCCCATTTTATTTGAACGGGGCATTGACTATACCTGTCCGGCCACAGCATGAGCCCCAAACCGAAAGACCCCCAATCAAAATGCCGGAAAAAAAGGAGTTTTTCAACCACCATTTTAGTTTCACTGGACAGGGACTATACCTGCCCCTGGCCACAGCATGAGCCCCAAACCGCATAACCCCCCACATTTAAAAAGGCTAAAAAAAGGATTTTTTGAACCCCATTTTTCACGGGACATTGACTATCCCTGTCCGGGCCCCACACATGACCCAAACCTGCATGACCCCCACATTTAAAAAGTGCCGGAAAAAGGATTTTTTCAACACCATTTTATTTTTCGTGGACATATCTGCCTTCCTGGGTAGCGCTTGCCCCCCCATATGGGCGGACCAATTGATTTTCATTTGGGAAATACGGGGGTTAACGCCCTTTTCCCCCCAGGGCCCCTTTTTTCTTGGCATTTTTTTTCTCATTTTACTAAACGTGCTGGGGGAAAATTTGTCTCTGTACTTTGTTCTCTGTCCGTGCCCAACTCCATGTCCCTAAAATAACCTACATCTGGCAAGTTTTCCTGTACCTCCTTTTAAATTTTAGGAATTTTTTTCCACTATTTTGTACATGCAAGTTTTTTTTAGTAGTTTAATTCTAGAAAAAACATTTTTAAAATAGGGTGGGAACCCCCCATGTCTTTGTAATCTTTTAACAAAGCTTTACTGACCAAAAATGAAAAAAACACCTTCTGAAAGTATACGATATTAAAAGTATTTTTCACCTATCAATTCACCTGTGGTGACTACAAAAATTTCTGGATTCAAATTTTAACTGCAAAGTAATCTTCAACAAAACGGCCTGCGCCAAAGTGAAAAAAAACGTACTGAAATGTATTTGGATAAAAAAAGGGGATTTTTTGGGACGTACAATTCACCTGGGTAACTAAAAAAATTGCTGGATTCAAATTTAACTGCAAGGGGCTCATCAACAAAATCGGGACTGGGCAAAAGTGCAAAAAACACGTATCTGAAATGATTGGGGAAAAAAAAAGGGTTTTTTTTTGGCACCTATAAAATCACCTGGGGTGACTAAAAAATTGCATTTATTCACATTTAAGTCAAGGTGCCTCAATGAACAAAGATTTAATTGCGCCGAAGTAAAAAAACCCTATCTAAAATTTAATCGGATTTTAAAAGGGTATTTTTGGCACCTATCAACCTGGGGCTGATTTCCGGGATTCAAAATTTAATACAAGGGGGAATATCAAAAAAAAGGGGGAAGGGGAAAAAAATTTTAAAAATGAAAAACCTACTAAATGTATCCCTGAAAATTAAAAGTGGAGTTTTGCACCAAACAAAGAAAAATGCGTTACTATAAAAAGTGTGTACCCCTAAAATTTTCGGGCTCCCCAATATCCGGAAATATTTCAAAAAGAAAACGTTAATAAAAAAGCTATTGCAAGTCTACACAAGGTCTTGGTGAATTTTATTCAGTATTTTTTAAATAGGTTTTGTCTGTGTTTGCCCCCCCGGGGGGGGCCCCTCCTCCGGGCCCCCGTGATTTTACAGGGGTAGATGCTCCCTTTAAAATTCCCTACCTAACATAAAAAACCTTCCAATCTCTAATCAACTAAATTGAAAGGGATCACAGCTAATAAAAGGGGTTTTCCCTATGTGAAAAAAAAATAATTTCGCTAAAGCTGTTTGGACACAAGCAAAGCGCACGCCCCTTTTTTCTGAGACGCTAAAGGCCCACTGAGGTTTTAACGGGAAACGCTTTTCCAAATGAAAAACCCGGGTCATGTGATTTTTTCTAGCCAAATTTCGCAACCATACCCCACCCCAGCCCATGACGTCCCCCACACACATCTCCCCCTTTCTCAATTCTGTAATTTTAATTTGCGGGCCCGAAAAAATTTAAAAAGGAAGCGCCAAAAATTTGGCGCGATCTTAAAAGATGATGCACAGCTTTTAAGCTAAATTATCGCATGATCAAAAAAACCCATCACCAAAAAACTGTCCCGTTTTCAACTTCCTCGATAATAACGCTCAACACAAAGGGGTGATTTAAAAAATTGCTGTATTAAACTTTTAAGTCAAGGTGCCTCAATAAAACAAACTTATGCGCCAAAGTGAAAAAATACGTACTGTAATGTCTTGGGATAATAAAAGGATTTTTGGCCCCTTTTAAATTCCCCTTTGTGGACTAAAAAAATTGCTGTATTCACTTTTAAAAGTGCAAGGGCCTAAATTTAACAAAGCTGTATTGGGCAAAAGTGAAAAAACACTATCTGTAATGTAAATCGGATAATAAAAGGTATTTTTCCCACCAATCAACCTGTCACACAAAATTGCTTGGTTTCTAATTTAACTGCAAGGGGGCTAAAACCCCCAAAAAAGCTGGAATTGGGCAAAATTGAAAAAAAATACCGGTCAAAAAATGTATCTGAAAATAAAAGGGGAAAGTTTTTGCCCCAACAAAGAGACTGCAGTTACTAAAAAGATGTGTATCCCTAATATAATTTCAGGCTGCCCCAATACCGGAAAAATTTTCAAAAAGAAAACTGTTAATAATAAAGCTGTTGCGTGCAATGCTACCCTAAGCCCTTGGTGCCCTTTACCCAGAAATTCTTTATAGAGCTTGCCCTTTTTTCGCCGTTTCCCCTCTGTGACTTTAAAAGTTTTAGTGCCCCTTTTAAAATTCTCTACCAAACCCTACATAAAATTTTTCCAATCTCTGATCTAACTAAGTTGAAATGATCAAAGCAAAACAGTAGAGCTTTCTCTGTAAAAAAATAAATAATTTCGCTGACTTTTTGGGGCACAGGGAGAAACGCAAAGTCCTAAATGCTAGGGGACGCTGAGAGACACAAAACTTAACAGGAAGGGGGTTTTATTAAAACGAGGTCAAGGGGATTTTTTTTTCCCGCCAATCCCCAACCATACACATCCCAGTCATGACGTCACACACACATCTCACCCTGCTCTATTCTGTAAGCGGGTTTGCTGGGGGGCCAAAATGACAGGGAAACGCCGAAAATGGCGCAATATTAATAGAAATTTTGCACAGATTTTTAAACCCAAATTATCGCAAAGAACTAAAAAATTTTTTGATCAAAATAAAAAAATGTGCCATTTCAACTTTTAAAAAAATTAAAACGGGTCAACAAATATCCATAGCATCCAAATATGACTGTGCATACCCAAACAGTCCCCACTTTCCCCTACTTTTGCCAGATCAATGGTTTAAAGGCAAACCCCTTTACTTACATATATAACCCCCCAAAAATAAACCCTAGTTCCCCCTGTTGAAGTCTGAAGTGGACGTTACCAGCCTGGGTTCACAATAAATCTAACACTAGTTGGTGACTCATAGGGTTTCAGGTCTATAGTTTTTGGATTGTGATGGTTTTTTCTTTTTTTTTCAGCCATTTTTGGTTTTAAATTTTAAAAACCGGATTGCCAGTGTTTTTTGTACAATATCAGTGAATGCATTTAAACACGGATAAATGGGCTATAACCAGTTACTTATTGCATACAATATAACTGAATATACAGTACATACCAAGCAACCAGGTTGCTAGTTATTAATTACACAGTATTGTATGACTGCATATACATGTGCATTACCATAACACTACAATGCAAAAAACCCCCAATAAATGAGTAAAAGCCATTACGTACCTTTTTGGGTGTTTTCATTTTTATCTTTAAATTTCCCTTTTTTTTGCAGGGGGATGCTAAAGGGTATTGGTTTCCAAAGCTTAATTCCAAAGTTTAAAAATGTTTTTTGTGTATTTTGAAAACTGCAATTTTTTTTCCATGGTTTATGGGGAAAAGGGGTCCTGAGGGCCCAAGGTCGAAACAGGGGCTAGTCCACCCGCTAACCTAATTTTTTTGTTTGGGGGCGGTGAATTGGGAGGTTTTTTAGCCTGCATAAAAAGTAGTACCCACCCCCAAAATTTCTTTTGGGAACGTTAAGAAACTTAAAAAATTTTAAAATTTTAAGAAAAGTTTTTGGTCCTTTGGGCCCTAGAGAATCTTTGTTTTTTTGTGTGATTCCCTTTTAAGGTAAAGTTTACTGGAAAAAAAAAAACTAACAGTAAAAACTCCTTACACAGGATTGGGAACCCTTGGTGATGTCCCCTACCCCCCTGTGACACCACATTTTTGACATGAACTTCTTTGGCATCATTGTCACCCAGGTGAAGTAGAAATATTTTTAGGGGCAAAAAAGGGAGGGGAAATTACACCTTGAAGCACAGCTACTAACAGAGACTGTGTATTGTGCGCCCTGGAGCAGGGCCAGATTGAACAAGTGACTGCCGGTGCTAAGCTCCAGACACAGAGGAAAGAGACATTATTTTCAAGTGTGTGTCCCCTAGAACCAAAACTTAAAGGTGTTTTCTTACCATGCAGTTTCACAGAGACACAGCCAGCTTTAGACTCACACTTCCTGTTCAGGCTCTAAGTGGTTCCATAGTAGTGGTTGGTATATTCGTTCTGCTATTCCTAGCTACACCTGTCCTTATCATGTCCTTATCTTAAATAAAAAAAGCTCCGTTCCTAGAGACCACACACATTAGAGAATGACAGAGATGGTCTGTAACCAAAAGAAAGTTTTGTGCACTTAGAAGTGATAAAATCTCTATCTCCTCAACAAAGCAAAATAAAAAAACAATGTATTTGATAATAGACTTAATTTACCTTTCCCTACATGTTGAAAGCTAACCATTGTAGTGAGAAAAACCTTTTAATACCACCTTCTAAGAACTGCAACTCTCAATAAATACTGCTAATTGTGCACCTGTAGTTGTTGTTGTAACTGCAAAGCAACAAGGTCTCTTCAGAGTAAAGACTATGTTTGCCTGAGTTATTACCATGCCATCATTTCATACCAACATCAGTACACAAGTGTTGTCACCCATGAGAGGTTGTACTTTCAATCATTTTCTAGCCATTACAGTATTGTGGGACTGTTACAGAAAATTTTGGTAATTCAATTTTTGCACATATTGTAGTACTAAAACCCTTGTTAAAACGCACGCAAATATTATTGCATAGTATTGCAGAATTGAATATGAATAGTTTCAAAAACAATTCTATTATTTATTACTCCTTTGTAATTTTTTAATATAATATACACCCTTGCTCCGGTTACATTTACTTTTATAATAGGGCATTTTTTCAAAACAAACTTGTAAAACTGGGCAACAACTTTTACAGTAAAACACTGTATTTTTGTTTTTCCACAATTGTATTACCAGGTTGCTACTTATACACCTATTTGGGGACGGTATTTGGGACCCGGGGGATTGAGCATTAAAAAAATACCTTTCTACATATCATTTTAATACAAATTGATTTCTCTTAAAATAATTCAAAAGGGATCCACCCTTTTGGGAAAGGGGAGGGCTGCATACCAAAAACTTGTACGGGACAGGGGTCAGCTTGCCCCTGGGGATGGTTGGAGCATACTTTTGTCTTTTTAAAATCCCCCGCTGAACACTGCGGCCATGAGTATGGGGAGCAGGAACTCGGGGCCCGGGGAATATGGCAAAAAAAACAGCCCCCTTCGAAAAAGGGGGTGAGCCTTGACGGGCTGCTTGGGGGCTTTCCACGGGGCCTGCTGCGCTGTTCTGGGGCGGCGGGATGACCACCACATCTGAGCCACGGTTCTCCCAGGGCCCCCCGGGTGGGACCGCAAGTGTTACGCAGGCCCTGGGGCCAAGTAGCTCCCTGCCACGCTTCACTTTTTTTCCTCAGATTCTACATAACCCATATCGCTCCCTGTGTCTTTGCAAAAACTGCCCAAACCCCCAGTAACTGATTTTACCCCAACGCTCCGCACTGAAATTTTCTACCCCCCTGCCTCACTGAGCCCCCGTCCGCTACTTTTTGGGCCGCAAACAGGTTTTTTACCCCGTCCGCTTGGGGTCCCACCCACCTGCTGCTATCCGCTGACTCACGGGCCCCACAACCCACTTGTGGGTGCCCGCTGCCTGACCCAACGACGCCCCTTCTCCTGACATGATAACCCCTTTCCCCACCTGGCTCCCCAAATGCGGGGCGCTACATCATCATCATTGTTTTCATCGTCACGGGGTCCACATCACCGGTCTTGGTATGCAGGGCTGAACCCCTCCCCAACATGACCTCTCATCCACTCTCCACATCTATACTTTGGGCCCGCCAAACTGCAAAGGCAGGGGATTTTGGGGCCCCATTTTTTCGCGGGCCAATGTTTGCTGACTTTTCCCCTTTCCAAAAATTTTCATCCTCGCTATAAGTGGCGCTGAGCCCAGACCACATAGAGATCCCCGGGGGTTGGGGGAAACCCGGATGGGAAAAGGGGCCCGGTTGAGGACGGGTGGGGGGCCGCTGACCCCTTTTGCCGGCCCATGCCAACAAAGGGGTTTGCCGACGTTTTCCACCGACTCTTGGGCGGGGGATTGCCCCAGATGTCACCCTGGGGGGAAGGGGATGCCCCTATTAAAAAAAATCAAAAACCCCTTTGGGGTTCCCTGGCACCCACGGCCGCGGGATGACACGGATTGGGGCCCCTCACTGAGTTACCCCGTTTGCGACGTCCCCTTGCGTCTGCGACCTGGGCCTGCCCCAAGGAATTTTTGTGCCACTGCCACTGGCAGGTGAAGGGGCCCTGCCCCCCTCCCCCTGTCTACAAAACGGGTTTGTTCTAAAATCAAACAGACACTGTTTGATAAAAAATTTCTTTATAAGAAAAATACACCCCCCTGTATACCCAAAGGGAACCCTAAAAAAAGTTTGGGTTTAACCCTTGGATATAAATTGCCTCCACAAAGGGGCCAAAAAAAAATTTTACTTGTTTTTGGGGTATTTTAAAAAACCACTGGTTTTTTTACTAAAATGAAAAAAGCACAAACAGGCGAATTAAAAACCTTGGGATAAAAATTTTTGCTTACAGGCAAAATTGTTTTTTTGCTGAAAAAAAAACTTTTTTTTACTAATCCAACTAAAAAAAAAAATACTTAGTTAACCTTCTTTGAAACCAATATTTTTTCTCTAAATAAACCCGTTTTTTTCTGAAACGAAGGGTAGGGGCGGGTCCCTCGATACCTCCTTCTCATTTTTTTTTTTTTTTGGGGGCAAATGTCCCCTGCTGAAACATGAGTTTTGCCATTATCTTAAAAAAAACCCCTCAATCTCAGGTTTACCCATAAAATACAGAATGAAACCCACAACATTTTTGGGACCTAGAGTTTACGGGGATGCCGGGTAAACTAAATTCCCCCCAAAACCCCCTTTAAAACTAAAGTGAAACAAAATTTTTTAAAAATTTTTAAAAGTTTCCACACGAGACATAAAAAACCCGGGCCTATTCCATAGGCGAATACTTTTAGAGCCAAAAAAAATTGCACCCTTTCCGTCAAATTTTTCCAAGTAAAAAAAGGGTTTTAACCCACATAGACTCAAATTGGGGGGTTTATCCGGACGGGAACCTCAAAAAACCCCTCTAATATTTGTGGAAAAATGAACCAGGGCAACCTACTCCATCAAAACGGTACAAAAAAAAACCAAAAGATAAAAAAAGCAGACAAAAGGGTGCCAGTTTGGGACCACATCATCAGTTTGCAGCCTTTAAGACAAGTAACCCTAAAGGAAATTTACCTATCTTAAAAAGGGGATGAAATCAGGGATTCCATCTTGCAAAAAGGGTTTTGCCAAATCGGGCAAGGAAGTCCAGAAAAATTTGGCGATTTTTTATCGCCCAACTTTTGTCCAACATTTCCCCAAACAAACCTCCGGGCTAGGGCCAAAAAGGTTTCCCCTTTTGATGCAATAGGAAGAGAGGAACAAAATTTTTGAAAGTTGTAATTAGGGAATAAAAAAACAGGCAATTTTACACCCCCCTGTAAGACTTGCGGGTTTTTGTATCTCCTACTAAAATTTCCAAAAATTTCTGATTCCTCTCATTCCTAAGAAATCAAAATTAAAAATGCCCGGGCAATTCTCACCTTTTTATGTTTTCATCTAAAACCCTTTGAAAATTTTATTTATGAAACTTACAATTAAAAGATTAAAAACCGGGGTTTTAAAAACATCTCAGTGGATATATCAAACATTATAAAAACCCAACAAATCAAATTTGTAGCCCCAACACTAAAATTGGACAAGCATGAATCCAATAGGGGTTTTTGAAATTTAAGCCATAGAAAATGTAACGCAAACCAAATGGGGGTGGGGGGGGGAAAATAAATTTGAGAGATAAAAGGGGCCTACGGGATTCGGTTTTTAAACAGCTTTTTTCCCAAAAGGGGACCCCAATATGCGCGGGGAATTATGAAACCCTTTTGTATTTCCTTTTTGTCTTTCTTTGGATATTTTTTTTTAATTTTAAAACACTTTTGTCTGTAACAATCTTTTTTTAATTCTTTTTTTTTAGTGTAAACCTTTTTATTAGCCCCTTTTTTATTTTTCACATTTTTCCCCATTTTTTTAACATTTTTTGTTTTAAATTTATTTTTAAATTTTTAAATTGGGGTTTATAAGGGTTTAAAATTTACATCCTTTCTTACAATTAAAACCCATGAAAAAAACCCTTTTTCTATTTATTAGTATATTTAAGCATTTTGTTTATTTCATTGTTTTTTCCCAAAAACCCTTTGCTTGCCATAGCTTTTGGCCCGTCAGCCCACCGGGTTTTCCCGGGACAGTATTGCCCAAAGTGGAACACATACTTTTTCCACTTGAGCTTTTTTTATTTTAGGGCCCCCCGTTCGTGTTAATTCTGGGTTTTGAAACCCCCAGTGCATTTTTAAAACCTGCCTTCGTCTCGTCCGGTAGAAACACGCCGGACCGCCTTTTTCCGGGTTTCGAAATTTTCCCTTTTTAAATTAACCAAGTTTACAATTTGAAATAAAAACCCGGGTTTCCCCCGGGTTTTGGAGGGAAAACTTAGCGACCATTTTGGGGAAACCCAACGTACCATCTGCAACTTTTTCCCCCAGCTTGAAATGTTTATTTTTAAATTAGGGGCATTAGGGTTGGCTTTTTGCACTATAAGGGGGCAGTTATTCCCACCATACAGCATGACTAAGGGCGAAATCACCCCGAAACCCCGTCAGTTTTTTCACCCCCCCCCCTCTACAGTCTTGTTTTGCACACGGTTTTTTTTTCAAGGGGGCTTGTTGGGTTGTTTATTTTTAAAAAATTTTTTAAAAAAAAAACCTGATTTTATTTTTTATCTTTGGGCTGGTGCCAATCCATCACTTTTTTTGGGTTGGACTAAAAAATTACAAAAGCGTTAAAAGGGCCGGGGGAATTGAGGCACACGTTACCAAAAAGGTCTATCAGACTAAACATCCGGGGTTGAGCCCCTTTTTCCCTCCTATTTCAAACTAAAATGAAACAGACACTTTTGATGAAGTTTAAGTTTTAAACGTTTGCTTTTGGCTATCGAGATCGATCATACCCGATAGCCCCGCCGCTATCGATAAGGTTTTTCGATAGGGGAGCGCGATAAGAGCGAAAACCATTAAAGTCTATGGGAAGCAACAACACCTTCATTATTAAAAAACCCAAACAAGGCTGGAAACTGAAATTAACATCCACAACAGTCACATGGGTAAGTGCTACATCTTTGGGAACACACTTTGGGGTTTTTTAAAATCCAGAACCTTTTAAATTTTCCTGTGGGAATATAGAATTGCCCGTTTTTTTAAAATTTACGTAATGGGGTTGGGGTCAAAAGAACAATGCTGGGGGGCAAAATCAAAAAACACGTTAAAATGTTTAAAAATTTTGGGGATAATAAACGATATTTTTTTTCACCTTTCCCAATTCACCTTTTTTTGAATATTTGAAATTTCTGTTTTAAGATTTAAAGTAGATGCGCGTCAAGAACCAAACTGGGGTGAAAAATCAAAAAACAACGTAACTGTTAAATTTTTTTATATAATAAACGGGATTTTTTTTAAACCTTTTTAATTTACCTGTGTGAATAAGAAATTTCTGTTTAAAAATTTACGTAGATGGGGCGCAATGAAAAATGCTGGGTTGGCAAAAGTCCAAAAAAAACAACTTTTTGTTTGGATAATTAAAAATATTTTTTGCAACCCCTTTTCCCAAATTTACCTGTGGGTTTAATTTTAGAATTGCTGTTTTTAAGATTTTTCGTAATTTCTGCTTTAATGAACAATGCTGGGTGCCCAAAAATCAAAAAAAACTAAAATTTAAGTTTTGGATAATTTAAAAATTTTTTTTTTGCCCCCTTCAATTCACCTGTGGTGAATATAAATTTTCTTTTAAAAATTTACTAAAATGCTGCGTTTAATGAACAATGCGGTGTCAAAAATCAAAAAACACAACTGTTAAGTTTTTAAAATAATAAAAAGTTAAATTTTTTTCACCTTTTAATTTTACCTGTGGGGAATATTTAAATTTCCCGTTTTAAAAATTTACGTAAAACTGCGTCAAAAGAACAAAGCGGGGGCGCAAAAGTCAAAAACACGAAACTGTTATTTTTTTTTTATAAAAACTTTTTTTTTTCACCTTTCAAATTTAACGTGGGAATATAAATTGTTTTTGAAAGAATTAAAATAAAAAAAAACCTTAAAAAAAAAAAAAAAGTTTTTGGGGTTTTTTTGTTTTTTAAAAGGGTGGGTGCGCAAAAGTCCCAAAAAAAACGTAACTGTGGGTGTTTTCCCTACGATACACGGGATTTTTGGCAAAACAACCTTTCCCGACTTTCAAAATGCTGGGGTTGTAAAATTTAAACTGCAAGGTGGGTATAAACAACAAGTCACAGGTGGGAATGGGTTTAAAATTTTAAAAAAACACCTATCCCAAATTATACTGAAATAAAAGTGGATTTTTGCAGCTAACAAAAAGACCTGGGAGTTCTAAAAATGAAATTACCAATAAAAGTTTTAGGCTGCCCAATAAACCCAAAAAATATTTTAATAGCAAACTGTTAATAAAAAAAGATATTCCCCTCCCAAAGTCTACACAAAATCTTGGGGAACTTTTTCCAATGTTCTTTTTAATAAACTTTTCTGTTTTCGCCCACGGGCCCCCCCCCCCCCCCCCCGCTTCCCCCCCGCCGTGAATTTACGCGGTAAAATTTTGCTTTTAAAATTTTCCCAGCTAACTTTCATAAAATCTTCAAATCTCCCAATCTAACAAATTGGAAGGATCACAGCAAAAATTTTAAAGGGTTTTTCTTTGCAGAAATTAAATAATTTTCCAGCTTTTTTGGGCCCCGGGAAAACGCAGGGCCTATCCCTAAGAAACGCTGAAAGGGCACTGAGGGTGAAACAGGAAACGCTGTTAATGTAAACCCCAGGTTTTGTATTTTTTTCCCCCAAAAAACAAAACCCTACACATCCCATTTATGACCGTCGCACACACATCTTTACCCTCTCTATTCTGTATCTGATTTGCGGGGCCCCCAAAAAATTTCAGGAAGCCCGAAAAAGGCGCATCTTTTAAAAGATGTCACAGAAATTTTAACCTTAATTATCGCATGATCTGGAAATTTCGACACCATAAAAACCTTTCCGATTTCAAATTTGGCGATAAAAATCCTCAACAAATAATGAAATATCTGTATATATAAAAAACACACCCTGTAATTTTTACTCCAAATGACCCAAACAACTTGGGGAAAACCCCTTTGGGTATAAAAAAGCGCTCCACAAATGGCCAAGAAAAATTTTCTTGTAAAGGTCCCTTTAAAAACCTTGTGTATTTTACTGAATGTAAAAGCACAAACAGGCCCTTAAAAAAACCTTCGGATAGAATTAATGCTACAGGGAAAATTGGGTTCTTTTGGGGGTGAAAAAAAAACGTTTCTTTTTCTAATACAACGCAAAAAATACTTTTTTTAAAACCCCATGTTAAAATTTCGCAAAAGAATTGAGCAACCAAAAAAAAACCCGCTTTTTAGTTGTTCAAAGGCGGTAAAATTTTCGGTTTCACCAGCAAGAAAAAAACTTTAATTAACCTTTTGGGTTTTGAATTATGCTACCCAAAAAAAAAGTCTTTTTTGCCGTAAAAAGAAAGGTTTTTTTTTATCACCACAACAGCAAACAACGCAAAATTAACCCTGGGGTGTAAATTGTGCAAAAAAAATTGAGCAACCCAAAAAATACCAAAAATTTTTTAGCGTGTTACAATGGGGTGAAATTTTTTTTCCCACAAACAAGAGAAAAACTTGAAAAAAAAACCCCCAGTTATAAATTTTGCTAAAGGAAAAAAATTTTTTTTTTGGCGGGGAAAAGAAAGGTTTCTTTTTGTCAAACACAGCAAAAAAACGCTTAAATTAAACCCCCGGATTAAATTTCGGGAAAAGAAATTTAGCAACCAAAAAAAAACCAGCTTTGTAAAACGTGTTTTCAATGGGGTTTATTTTATGCTACACAACCCGAGAAAAACCCTTTTAATTAACCTTTGGGGGGGGGGGGGGGGGGGAAAGAAAAAGGTTTTTTACAGGAAAAATGTTTTTTTTTTGGGGGCCGGTGAAAAAAAACGGGTTTTTTTTTATAACCCAAACCCGCAAAAACAATGGGTTAATTTTAAAACCCCCGGTGAAAAATTTCGCAAAAGAAAAAGAGGGGGCCAAAAAACAAACCCTCGTTTTTTTTTAAAACGTGTTTTCAATGGCCAATTTATTTTTAAACCCACAACAACAAAAGGAAAAAATTGTTTAATTTCCCTTTACTTAAAAATTATGCCAACCCGGAAAAAAAGGGCTTTTTTTGCGTTTAAAAAAAAACGGTTTTTTTTTTTAAATCACCACACAAAAAACCAACACTTTTTAAATTTAAACCCTTTGGGGTTTAAAAAACCCAAAAAAAATGATCCCAACCCCCAAAAACCCTTTCCCAACTTTGTTTGAGTGTTACAATGGCTTGTATTTTACGCTTTTAAAAACAAGAGAAAAAATTGTTAAAATTTTAAAAATTTCGGTTAAGAATTTTTTCTTAAAAAAGCAAAATGGGCCCTTTTTTGGCGATGGGGAAAAAGAAATGTTTTCTTTTAGTTTAACCACAACACCGAACAACGCTTTAATTTTAACCCCCCCTTTAAATTGCGCAAAAGAAATTTAGCAACCCAAAAAAACCAAAACTTTGTACGTGTTACAAAGGCTTTTATTTTAAAGATACACACAAAAGGAAAAACTGTAATTAAAACCCTTTTGGGAAAAAATTATGCTTTCAAAGGGAAAATGTCCCCTTTTTTTGGTTTTTTTAAAAAGACGGTTTCTTTTAAACCCCCACAACACAGAAAAAACCTTAATTTAAACCCCCGGGGTAAAAATTTTCGCCAAAAAAAATTGGGGGAACCAAAAACTACCAGCTTGGTTTGCTTGTTAAAAACGTGTAATTTTAAAAGTACCGCAAGGGGAAAAAAATTTTTAATAACCCCTTTTGGTTTTTAATTAAAGCCTACGGGGAAAATGTCTTTTTTTGGGGATGAAAAAAAAAACCTTTCTTTTTATCCCCCACAAAAGGCATAAACAACGCTTAAAATTTAATTTCCCCCATGGAAAATTCCAAAAAAAATTGAGCAACCAAAAACAAACCCCTTTAAACGTTTTAAATATGGGGAAAGTATTTTACGGTACACAGCAAGAAAAAAACTTGCGCAAAAGAATTGAGCAACCCAAAAAAAAGTGGGTTTTTTAATTTTAAAAATGCTGTTCCCTTTTAAAAGAATACAAAAGAACCAGCTTAAAACCCTTGGAATTTTCAAACGTTAGCAAAAGCATTAAAAAAAGTATAAAGCAGCCGGGATTGGAACACACTGGGCCCAAAACAAATTTTGAAAAGGGAAAAAGGGGGAAACAGTCTCTGAGACAAGCTGGGGACACCCCCCCCCAAAAATCGCTGAATAAAATGAGGGTTTTTTAGTAAGAGATAAACATTAGCAGCCGGGTGAGGGACCTTCCCTAATCATTTCAGTGAAAAGGGGATGACCCCCAGCGCGCGCCCCCCGGGGCCCTTTTATAAGGGGGTGCCGTCAACCAAGAATCCCCCCCGGGTCTCTGATTGGCTTCATCTCTGCACTTTCATTTTGGGCTATCCCTTTTTCCCCTCCCAGTTTTCTTTGCCCCATATAACGCCATGTGCTGCAGCCATTTTATCAATAAAAAAGCTTTTTCCTTTCACCAAGTACCCCAAACCTTCGACTTTTTGAACCCGAATTTTTCCCTAAATTCAAAAACAATTCCACTTCGTTGAATCAATTCGCCCATCTCTAGTCATAGTTCCTCTGAAAACTGTTTTCGTCCCACTATGGGACTTGACCATGACATCATTTGATCACTTTAATAATAACACATAACTACTGCAGTGTATTGAGTATAATTTGAAGCTCCAGGGCCCTAGTGCAAAATGTGAAATGGGCCCTCCAGCTACAGTGTGCCATTACAATGCTGGCATCTTCTTAGTGACAAAAGGGGGCTTTGGACCCCACGGGCTGCAGACCCGGTAGCGACTGCTCCCCCTGCCCCCCTATAGCTATGCCCCTGATTAGAGCCTAGTGGAGTAACAAGATTGAGACCAATCTTCTTAGGGCACTGACGACATAAAACCCCATAAAAAACCCTGGGTTTTGTGTCATAACAATGGCTGCAGAGGCTTTTTTTCCCTGAAACCACAGCTTTTGACCCAGCAAAAAAAGGAAGCAGATAAATTTAAAGGGTTTTCCCCTGTCCCATAAAGACTCGCCACTGGAATGGGGTTAAAACCCCGGGCCAAATTAACACCCACCTGCAAGAACCCAATAGGGTTATTCCCCCCAGTGCCGGCATTTAAAAAAAAGGCCCCTTTTAACAGCGCAAAAAAAGGGGTATCTTTGGGTCACTAAAGGGTTAACTAAACAAAATTTGGTGTAGAATTTTTATCATGCAACTTCACATTTTGTAGTCTCTAAATTTCATCGTGCAGCATGTGAATTAAAGTAAATTATGCTTGAGAAAATGATAGTTTCTTGTAAACAACTTCTTAGTTTGACTATTCATGTTTCATTATGTTGAAAAAAAGAACTGAAAATTATATCTCATTTCCAAGGTTGCAATTTCTTTGATATGAATGCCATTTTTTCTTTTCCTTTCTTTTTAATAAAATGCAAATTTGGATGCATAATTTAAAAATGAAATGAAAGGAAAAAAGGAAAAACTATGCTAACCCTTTTCTAGTTACCAGGGATAGAAAATTACTATGTTGGGAGTATACTGTGGAAGTAGATAACCAAGTACTGGGTTTATGTTGTAGCTGACTATTATGCATTGCCTTTCAAAGAGGGTAAAATGCAATGAAGTATGTCAAAAAGTAGCATAATTTATACAATGTACCAATATTAAAATGAAATTGTCATTTCATGTAAAATTAAAAAAAAGATTTGTACCTTTTTTCCATGGTTTAGCATCAATCTAAACTTCAAAAAATGCTGTAAATAATCCAGCCTAGCAACGCCCCATGACATCTTCCAAAACTCAATGTCCCCTCCGTTGTCACAGTGCAGTGAATAACACTTGGTGGCGAGCATCGACTCCTGTCCAATCACCAAACATTACCTCTGAAACACGTAATTGATTTGTGCATTAGTTATAATGTATGACTGATCTTGCATCCCCTTTAGATAAGAGGGAGAAATTGTTTAATCAAAAGGGGTTTTACCCCAATTCAAAATCCCAGGAAACCCGGGAAAATGTAGCCCGCTACGAAGGGATCTTGAAGGGAAAGGTTAGACGATTTTTTCCCACCCTTTCCCTTTCACTCTACATGCGTTCCAAATATACCCTGGGCACACTCTTCTCTATGTCAGAACCGTGCAGACTGGGTGCCTATGGGCTCACAGGTGAGTTTTTTTTCTAAGACCCACCTTTGATTTTTTTTGGGGCCCACTGGTAGGTTTTTTCGGGGGGCCAACCCTACAGCTCTAAAAATGACAACATGCCCCTATTTCTGCCTCTTCCCTTTTTTTTCCTTGCTTTTCTGCCTGCCTGGGAGGCATATGAGTTAAAAGGGTTAAATGGGGTTTCCCCCCCTTGGGCCAATCTGAAACCTGTTCGGCACTGCTACAGAAAAGAACGGGAAAATTGTGCAAGTGCGGCCCTATTCCTGTTCTCTGAGGCAAAAAAGCTAGGGCCGGCCTCAAGGGATTTTGTCCTGAAAAAAACCCTTTTTAAAGCACTTGTCCACTTCATTTAAATGCCATTTTTTTCTTTGCTTGTTGTGGCTAAAAACAAAACTTTACTACTTTGCCTTTTTCTGTGTCCCACTGCTCGCCCTCTTCCGTTTTTTTTTTATTCCGTTTCACCAAACAAAAAAGTAATTCTGCAGCAGTCATAACTCATTGCCAAATGTCCTTTTTCAAAATTTTTAATTCCCAGATAAAAATCCTATCCTTCTTCCCTTGAATCTTTGGGGAAAACCCCCCATACACAAAAGCCGAAAAGTCCGGCTGACTTGTTTCCAATGTGTATTGGCACTTTAGGATATGTTCACATGTTTGAAGGGGTTAAAAAGGAACCAAGTTCTGAAACAAGATATTTTGGATGGGTAAAACAAGTTTGACTTTACCAAAATGAGGGGAAAAACTTATGAAAAAGAAAAGGGGCGTTTTTTTTTTCCCCCCCAAGACTAACACTAACCCTTTCTTACTAGTACCCCAGTACCCAACACACCAGGGGGTACGGGGAAAGCGGGTAACCTTAGACAGAAAATCAATGAGAGATTCCCTTTGGGACTTTGGGGATTTTGGAATTTTTAGGATGGGAAGGTCAGTTCCAGGGGGCTTTCCCAATTCTGTAGTTTTAAGCCTGCGGGCCTTTTTTTAACCTTTGGGCTGGTCATAATAAAAGGAGGCCCCCACACATTTATTTTTTGGGTTGTTTATTTATTGATTAGAGAGGAATTTCTATATTTATATATTTATGTGGGGTCCCCCAAATTTTTATAACCAGCCAAGGTAAAACCAGCGCTGAAAATTTTTGGACCCTTTTACCCCCAAAAAATTTACACCCCAGGGGTTGGTCCAGAACAGACTTAGGGGGTAACTTTTAGTAAACCCAATTTTCCCAGTACCCTTTGTTGCTTTTGATATGAATTAAAGTAAAAGGGGGAAAAGTGCAGCCAGGGGGGGGGGATGAAAAAAAAACCCCATTGGCTGACTCTAAGCACCAGTGCTAGTAATAGGGAGGTCTGTCAGACACCCCATACAATTACCAAAAAAAAGCAACCAAAAACAGAAAAAAGAAATAGTTTTATTGGTACAAACAGAAAAAAATTCAAATAGTGAAAGTCATATAAAATTAGTTGATAATGAAATATTCTACGAATGCACAAAAGATCTTAATCACATAGTCCCTAGAAAACAGATACTCTTAAAAATATAAGTACCATGATTTTTTAAAAAAATAAAGTCCATTTTCAAAAAAAAGTTTTATGGTAACAAATCCATATTTTAAAGTTTAAATAAATCTAACATTCAATAAATTAATAAGACAAGGGCATATAGTGCTAATAAAAAAAACTTAAAACACATTATAAAAATGAAAAGAATGGGGCGCAGTGTTATGTTCAACCTTACTTTCTTAAAACCTTCCTCCGCCCAAAGAAGGACAGGAATCACATTTTAGCGATAAGTGGGGGTCCCCCGCAGGGGATACCACAATCGACAAATTTTTCCATATCCCGTAATTTTTTTAAAAATTGTTCTGGGGAAAAAACCTTTTTAAGTACACCCAATCACATCCCCGAATACCCACAGACCTTGTCAAAATAACAAATTTTTTTTTGTTAGGGGTTTTAAAGATAAATGTCCCACACACCAAAACAATAAATTTAAAAGGGTGTTCCGACAGTTCAAAATGATTGTTCGTCCATCGAGTTCCCATTTAAGTAATAGACATTTGGTCCTTGTAGTCCAAATTAGCAATTATAGTACAGTCACACCTATGGGTTTGCAGATGACATCTGTTATGACTGAGTTGTTCTCATTTGTCATCTTCTCCATCCCCCCAAAAAACTGTAAAATTTAACACCACAATTGGGCACGCTGAAATTTTCACAAAATTTTAGGCTCTTCTCTTCTCCAGCTGCCTCCTAACATATAGTATGGCCAAAAAAAGGGTGGAAGCGGGCGTTTTTTTTCCGATGCAAAACCGCGTTTTTTGTCACGTTTTGCGCAAAAAACGCCATTGGTTCTTGTTATTTTGCTGTCGCACATACAATTGTATTATATGGGAAGATGACAAAAAAATTAAAAGCGCTGGCGTATTATACAACATGTTGTATAATACAACGGCGCCAAAAGACAATCGTAGAGAAAACGACCTGTGGAGACTACAGGTAATTTTTTCTATTGTAGTCTATGGGGCTGCATGAATAATCGTATTTTCAGCGCTTTTAAAATCCTAAAAGCACCAAAAATACGATCGTAAAACTATGCAGTGTAGACATAGCCTATGAGTGTTATAAGAAACACTTTCAGGCTGTCTGTGATGTCACCATGTCCACAATGCATTGTGGACATTGCCGGGCATGGTGACTGACAGTTGTCACAGAGACCAATATAGATCTGAAGATCACTGATACAAGTTTCCTCTGAGGAAAAGTGAAAAAAAGGTGGAAAAGTAAAAAAAAGTAAAAGAAAAAGTAGAACACAAACGCGAATAATAGAATTAAAACACGTACACAGTCCTTTTCCCCTTACAAATGCCTATCACCCCAAAAAAGATAAAAAAAATAAAGTAATCATATTTGATATCGCCGCGTGCATAACAACCTACCTGTAAATCTGTCATGTTAATTAAATTACAGAATTTTTGTTCATCTCACAGCAGATAAAATGAAATAAAAAGCGATCAAAAACTCATAAACATCAAAGTGGTGCCACTTAAAACATCAGTTCATCCCACAAAAAATCCCTTACACAGCTCTGTATATGGAAAAATAAAAGTTATAGCTATTAGAAGACAGCGATGCATAAATATTGTTTTATACATATTACAAATGTGTTACAAATATTGTTTTTTAACACGCCTCAACATAAAAAAAACTATATAAATTGGGAGTCACCATAATCATCTCGACCCAGTTAGTAAAAATAACTTGTTACATATATTGCACGGTAAGCCCTGTTAAAAATACAGTTAAAAAACACTACTAGGATTGCAGTATTTTCTTCACCCTGACTTCCATAAAACAGATTTAAAACTGATCAAAAAGCCTTGTCCCCCCAAAAATAATACCAATAAAAACATCAACTCATCCCGCTATAGATGAGCCTAAAACATGTTTTTCTTTTTTAATAAAAGTGTTCTCATTGTGTGAAAGCAGTAAAACATAAAAAATAGGTATATCTGTAATCGTATCAACCGCTGAGTAAAGCTAAGATGTCATTTATACAGCTGTAAAAAATAAAAAACACTACCAGGATTGCTGTATTTTCACAAAAACCTTAATAAAATGCGATCAGAGTGTCGTATGCACCACATAATGGTACTAATAAAAATGTCAACTCATCCCACAAAAAACAAGCCCATAATCAACTCTGCATACAGAAAAATAAAAAAATTATAGCTATCAGACTATGAAGACATAAAAACCCAATATTTTATAAATCTATTGTGTAAAAGTAATAAAACATAAAAGACTATATAAAATGTATTTTCTTGTAGTTGTACAACCCACACAGTAAAGTTATTATGTATATATAAGATTTATATTTATATATGTAATATATAAATGTATATATATATATATATATATATATATATATATATAAATATATATATAATATATATATATATATATATATATATATATATATATTGGCAGAGCAGCTACATGCCACCAAGGAGACCTAGCCATGGTGGGATAGGAGGCAATCATATGTATTGTCAGCCACACTAAGCGGTTGGCAGACGTTTATTCGGTTTGTTCTGGCTCGGCTCTTATCGGGAGTAGACAACGTGTTGGGTGGGTGTCTACTCCCCATGTTCCAGATCAGGTTTTGTATAGGGCTCTGGGTTCCTATAAAACGCCTGGGCCTGCAGGTATACAGGGGGTGTGGTTCGCATCCTGGAAGTGGAGTGACAAAGAGCTGTGGAGAAGCTCTTGCCCCAGAGGCTAGCAGGCGGCTGATCTCTGGAAGCACACCAGTGAAGGCTGGTGGGACTGTCTGTTCTGACTGGACATTAGGTCCAGACCCCATATAGAGAGGGAATCTGCATGTGCAGTTAGTGGCGGTCCGAAAGCAGAATATCCCCTGGGAGGACCCAAGATTGTGAGTCCCTACAATATATATATTCAACACCTCTCATTGTTCTTATCTAGGGGTGTATTGTGCATTTTGGGGCGCGCAGGTGTTCCATCCTCTTTTTAGCATTGGGCCATGAAAATGGGGGAAAAAACACAGTTCCGTCATAGTTTTTTGGGCTTCAATTTAATATATAATATATATATATATATATATATAATATTAAATTGAAGCCCAAAAAACTATGACGGAACTGCGTCTTTTTCCTCCATTTTCATGGCCCAATGCTAAAAAAGGATGGAACACCAGTGCGCCCCAAAATGCACAATATACCCATGAAGAGATCAATGAGGGGTGTTGAATCCAAAATGGGGCGACTTCTGGGAGGATTAACCTGTTCTGTTACTTTGGGGCTTTGCAAATGCGACATGGCACCCACCAAAATCTGCGTTCCCAAAGCCAAATAGCGCTCCCTCTCTCGTATGCCCTGCCATGAGCCCAAACAGCAGTTTACACCCACATGTAGAGCATTGCCGAACTTGGAAGAAACTACGTAACGAAATTTGGGGTGCTTTGTTTCTAGGATTCCTTGTAAAGATTAAACAGTTTCAGCTAAAATTGCGGGTTTTTGAAAAAATTTGTTTTTTTCATTTTTACAGCCTAATGCTAAAAAACTTTGTGAAACACCTGTGGGGTGAATATACTCACTGCACCCCTGGATATATTCCTTATGGGGTGTAGTTTTCAATATGGGTTTTTAGAGGAGTTTATTAAGTTTTGGCATCTTAGGGTGTCCTCAAACCTGAAATGGCGCCTAAATAAAATCGTATTGAAAATGAGACCCCAAAGGCCGATGGGTGCTCCTCCTACTCTGAGGCTTGTGTTTGAGCAAAATAGTGCACTAGGGCCACATATGGGATAGCTTTAAAAATAGCAGAATCTGGGGAATCAATATTAAGTTGCATTTCCTTGGTCACATCTACTGTGTTCCTGTGAATAATGGACAAAAACTGAAAATCTGAAAAAAAGTGACATTTTGAAATTTCACCTCCACTTTGTTTTAATTTCTGTGAAACACCTAAAGGGTTAACAAACTTTATAAACATTGTTGTAAATACTTTAAACGGTGTCGTTTCTTAGATGAGGTAATTTATTATGCAGGCCCCTCGATGCGAAGTCAGAACTAGACTGGTCCGGTCTCTAAAAAAAAGTATATTGATAATTTTCTTTAAAATGTGAAAAATGACTACTAAATTTCTAAGCCCCTTAACGTCGGAAAAAAATGAAAAGACATTTAAAGAACGATGCCAACCTACAGTAGGCATATGGTAGTTGCTGGTTAGAAACTATTTTGAGTGGAATAACTGTCTTACATGCATACATTTTTGAAGTTTGAAAATGGATCCAAATTTCTTACTAATTTAAAGCAGAATGTGTCCTGAGAAAACAGTCTCTGAATCACATGGATAGGTAAAAGTGTCAAAAAGTTATTCTCACATAAAATGACAGATGTCAGATTTCAGAACTAGGGCTCTGTCAGAAAGAACAGAATTGGCTGCAGCTGTAATATAGCCTTGCTCTACCTATATGCATTCCCCAATGTGCTGGTTATGAGAACCCTTTTATGATAGGTTTGTAACAACCCAATTTTCCAGATAAAATGATTGCAAGATGGCTTAGAGAAATAAAGAGCTGAGGTGGGATGCACTGATAATTTAGAACGTATTTACATTCAACACCTATATCATACTACCGAGAAATACAGCAAAAGTGGAGCCAGGACTGTACATATAGGTACTCTGTGATAGCATCAGAAATTACTAGAACCTAATGGAAAATGTGCCATTGTGCCCTTGTGCACACAGCTGTAGAGCTTGTTTGCTAAAGTCTCCCATCCTGGTCAGAGAGTGATGAATTGGTGTGAATTTTTTTCATAGTAAGACCATATCATATTCCTGCAGGATTTTAGATACTTCTCAGTATTTATAGATAGGATGTCCTTATGGCATTTTCAGTAGCTTACACAGTGACTTCATTATTCATTATTTACAGTGGGTTGCAAAAGTATTCGGACCCATTGGGGGGGTGTTCCTCATTTTTAAATGTTACAGCCTCAGGATAAAATGGTGACCATCAGCACACTGTGATCGTGTTGCTGGAGAAGACTTCAACGATTCCCCTGGACAGCTAGGATTACCAACAAAGCTGTTCTTTATCGTATAAACCCAGAATTATCCCTGGAAGGCAAGATCACCAGACAGAAAGTGATCTATTTTGTTTATGTGGAGAATGCAAATTCACTAGAAATGGAGATGCTACTTGGGATAGTTAATAGCAACAGAAAAAAGGGGAAACCAAAGGCCCATTGGTTGAATGAACATCAAGCAACTCAAAGAAGCTGGAGAAAACAGAGAAACATGGTGAGAACTGGCCTACAATGGTCAGACACAACTGAATAAATAGCAGAAGTTTTAAATAGGGCCTCTGCTGTGTCTTTCAGATAAAGAATTGACATGTCAATTCTTTGAATGGATCCGAAAGACGCATCAGAATGACGCATGTAAACACGCATCGGTGATCAGTCGTCTGAATGCTGATGCATGTTTTACATTGAATGCAATGTAAATCACACTGCACATTGTTAGATGCGTGTTTGGGTCCGTTTACGGTCCGAAACATTGATCCAAACACGCATCTGTAATCATATGTAAACAGGGACTCAACACGCCATGTGAACACACCCTAAGGAAATATATTGTAGATTTTCTACAAGCTAACATGTATAATTCTAGTTATACTTAAAGTGACCGTTCCAAAACAAGATCTTTGAATTGTAATTCTGCTAGACACATATTTAAAAATTCTTTGTAAGTACAAGAACCTATTCTAATTGGTACACAGGGAATATGTGAAGTATATTTCTCAGCAGATGACCAAGGAAAATGTTCCCTTTAGATTAGCCATTAAGTTGGCAAGTGCAGCTGGAGGCATAGATGGTAAAAATTACACTCGGTTGTTGCACAGTGATCAATTACAGTTAACAAGCAGCAGAATTAATATGATTTATTTCTGCAATCATTTTAGAGAATTGCAGTGCTCTAAATTTCTCCCATGGTACTTAGGAGAACACTAAAAGAACTTGGTGTAGGCTTATATAAACATTGTTAACATGAAGTGGAAAGGGTGTTTATGTAGAGAAGTTAAGGCCCATGTCCCCCAGGCAGGGGTTTTTGGCCGGTTTTTTTCAGCCGGTTTGTGTTTTTCAGACCGTTTGAAAAACCGGCCGAAAAATGAGGCACAATTGTGCTCTATGGAAAACCCCCTGTGCAAGCAGTCCCCACTGGAAAGGGGTTTTCCGCCCGGCGGTTTTGTCGCCGGCGGTCCGGCGGCAAAACATAGAACATGCACCATCTTCCGTCCGGTTTCCGGATGGAAGATGTTCTTCTCTATGGGAGGGGGGAGGGCTCTTCTCCGCTCATCGCAGAGAAAAGCCGTCCCCCCCACGGCCGTGGGGACGGGCGCAAACAGGACAAATACGGCCGGCAAAACACGGCCGGTATTTGTCCCTGTACCGTGTTTAACGCGCCCTAATAGTTGACAAGCTTCTGTGATTTAAAGGTGTTGTCCTTGCATAGTCATTGATGGCATATCACTAGGATATCCCATCAAAATCAAATAGTCCCAGAGGTGGGACCTTTCTATCTTTTAGAGAATTTGGGCCCTAAATTTCTCCCATTCTTAGAGTAAAAAATAGGTTCACTTATTAATTCATTTTAAATGGAAAGGTTTCAGTAGAGAAGTTAAGAGGATGTCCCACTGGAATTTTCGGCCTTCACATGATTGGGTTTAACCGTCAAAAGCGAATGGCCATTTTTTCCCCATTCAGAACAGGGGGTTCTGGAGTTTTTCCCAGAGGTGGGGAACTAGCACCTTTCTCCATTTCAGAAGATGTCCTCTTGATTATCTGCTTCAATGTCCCTGGTAATAGGACAACCCCTTTAAAATCCATCCCACACCTCTACCCATCTTGGTTATTGTTTCTGCAGTGTCATCTGCAGGATTGCTACAAAACTGTGGGCCTTATGTATGAAAACTGTTTAGCAGTAAGACTGTCTTTGTTCCCCATAGCAACCAATTACAGCTGAACTTTTTCCAGAGCACTATATGGCCTCGTTCACACGGCTTATTTGGGCATGGATTGGCGCCGTACTCCGCGCCGGATTTGCGCTTCAGTACGGCGCCAATCCGTCCCTGTCATTACGGTAATCAACTGCTCTCATAGAGAACAGTGGATTCCGTCGCTCCTCCCCGCTCAGCAAATCCGCCGCGGGGGGAGAAAGTGACATGCACATTATTTACGGCGCGTACGCGCCGTAAACAATGCATTGTCTATGGGGCCGGGAGCGGCGCCCCCGCCACGCTCCGGCCCCGCCCCGCCCCTTATTCACGGCTCACAAATCCGTCGGGAATAAGCCGTGTGAACACGGCATATAGGATGAAAGATGAGATTTGATTGGTTGCTATGGGCAACAAAGACAGTCTTACTGCTAAACAGTTTTCATACATAATACAAAAATCCTGCAAACTGATAAACAGTGCAGGCAAATTTATCTCCTGTTCACTTTTATCAATGATCGAGGTTTAGTCCATGCACACTGTGTTTGCAGTGTGCATTTGGCATGTGCGTTGGGAAAGCTCTTACACTACCTATTTACACAACAGAGACCAAAAAGCAGTCCTTTTGCCCTCCGTTCAACTAGTATACCAGATCATTTTGTGCTAAATAAAGTAACATACTTAATAATAGGCATCCACTACACAGCTATACACTGACATATGACAGAGACATTGGTATACGTTGAGAAATCCTTCCTATATACACTGCCAATGTACACTGTGTGAATGCACCCTAAGGCACACCTATGTTGTATAAACAGCATACTTGCCAACTTTTGAAAGTAAAAAAGCAGGAGACTTGAAGGTGCGGTGCGCTATGTGCGCCGTGCCAAAAATTAGCTTAACCACGCCCCGCTTGATGGTGAACCCGCCCCCTTTGAAAAAGCCACACGCATGCCACCTAACTGTGTTATGACTCTGGATGAAAGCTGGGTTTTGGCGTCACCCAGCTTTCTTGGACTGTCGGTTAGCCTATTCAGCATCCAGGAGAGTTGGGAGATACCACCAAACTGTACCTACACCTAAACCATTAAATTACAATCAATATTTCCATCATACAGTGATTATACAGTGGTATATACCAGTGTACACAGACTCTGCAGACACTTAAGTGACTACAGTGCAGTAACATGTAAGGACTCACCGGAGATGTCTCCTGTGACTGGAATTGTTATCTTTCCCTTTTCTTCTCCATCCTGTCCAGATGACTTCTTCCGACCACGACTCATCCCTGCAAAATTTACCACACAAACACCTTAGAATTCTATTTTTTTCAGCACTTCCCTACCTGTAGCCACCTCTGTACAAGCAACATGGGGTGATAGGTGGGAGGTGTAGGTGGAAAGGTTATGGGGCGATAGGTGGAGTGATAGCTGGAGGTGAGAGGACTATGGGGTAATAGATGAGAAGGTTATGGGTTGATAAGTGGAGGTGAGAGGACTATGGGGTATCAGCTGGAGAGGTTATGGGGTGATGGGGGTGTTGTATTTTGTGTTGGCACTAGGATGCATAACACAATGTTGGGGAGTGGTGGGAGAGAGGAGTACAGATTACAGCTTACAATCTCTTTGGGGGAGCATAGGACCATCCCATAGGAGATTATGCTACGGCTGCGCCTGCACTCCCCAGAATCATATTGTGCAGGTTGAACTCCGTACCCTGCACCCCCAGAAGATCAGTTGAGGGAATGATCTTCAGGGGATGCAGGAGATGGAGTTTTATACTGTCATTTTTTTTTAATGTTCTTATATTCATACAGGTTTCCCCTTTGGACTATGTCGGACTCATTGGATTATGTTGGACCAACGTTGGATTGATCTCTGTAATAAAATGGTGAAAGAGGGCTGATGTCGGGGAGTGTTCATTTAAATAAAAGTTTTTTGTGTAATTGATGTCTGTTTTTTCCATTTAATTTCAGTTTTTAGTAATGGAGGTATCTGACAGACGCCTCTCCTTACTAGCGCTCGGGGCTTAGTGTCAACTAGCAGTAGTTTTTGTCATCACTAGGCTAAGTAACTATTGCCCCAGTACCTAAAGTACCAGGGGTACTGGGAAAAGCCGGTAACCGTCAGAAGCGGACCCTCTTATGTGATGGTCCGCTTCTAGGGCGGCTGCGGGCTGATATTTTTAGAATGAGAAGGGACCAGTGTTAATGGACCATCCCATTCTGATATTAGCAGGCTGCAGCTGTTGGTTTTACCTTGGCTGGTTATGGAAAATGGAGAGGACCTCTCGTCTTATTTTTTTTTCAAATATCATTTATTTATTGAGAATCCTACAGTGGGCACTTCCTGTAATCATTACAGTGGATGCCCGTGTGCAAATTCTCATTAAATAACTAAATTTTCAGAAAAAAAAGACGTGGTGTCCCACCCAATTTCCATAACCAGCCAAGGTAAAACCAACAGCGGCAGCCTGAAACTATCAGAATGGGAATAACCATCGCTACTGGTCTCTTCCCATTCTAAAAATACCAGCCTGCAGCTGCTCCAGAAGCGGACCATCACATTAGAAGGTCCGCCTCTGACGGTTACCGGCTCTTCCCAGTACCCCTGGTGTGTTGGGTACTGGGGTAATAGTGACAATAGTGACGGGGTTAGTGTCAGCCTTTAGGCAACAAGAGACACTGCTGGCTGACACCAGGCCCGAGCGATAGTAATGAAGAGGCGTCTGTCAGATACGTCCACTACTATCACTGAAATTGTATGGAAAAAAAAACACAAACAAATTGCATGAAAAAAACTTTTATTTAAATAAACACTCCCCGACAACAGCCCTCTTTAACCATTTTATATGAAAAAAATAGATCCAAAGTTGATCCAACGTAGTCCACGGAATACGACGTAGTCCAAATGGGAACCTGTAAATAAACAAACATTGCACTCATACACATAGGCTGGATACCCTATTCAGCATCCAGGAAAGCTGGGTGACACCCATCACCCACAGGTAACATCCAGCTTTCCATGATAGGAATACTGGATGCCACCTTTTGGTGGATGGAGTATCACCCAGCTTTCCTGGATGCTGAATAGGCTATTGCCATAGGCAATCACCAGAGTCTGTTCCCTGCGGCCTGTCTCCTGCCCTCGGCAGTCACCAAAGACAACCCCAGGGGGGGGCAGAAAGGGGGCAGAGGGGAACTTTTCCCCCTTTTGGGGCCCGTCCCTGCCCCTTGAACCCCCAGAGACGACGCAGGAGACGGAGCAAGGGAAGAAGATAAGTGGGCAAATCCAACCCTTTCACTTCAAAACACACCCCCTCCCACACCACAAATTTCCCCTCCCCCAGAGACTCAAAGACACACACACCCCTGACACACACAAAAAAACAAAATCATTACATGAAATAAACCCCCCCTCGCACGCACAATGAAATACAACACCCCCCTCGCACCACAAGAAATACACCAAAACCCCCTGCAGCCCTGAAATAAAAACACCCCCTCGCACAACTGAGAAAAACACAAACACACCCCAAACACAACAAAAAACCCCGGGAAAACCCCAAATGAAGCATCACACCCCCTCCCCCCCCAAACCCCATCTGCCCCAGTCCCCCCCTCCACACATGAAACTGCCAAACCCCCCCCTCACCACCTGAAGCCCCACACCTATGCCCCCGCCACACACTCTGCCACAGCCCCCCCCCTCCCACACACACTGAAGCATGCCCCCCCCCCTCCCCACACTGAAGCACACAACCCCCCCCCGCACACAACTTAAAACCCCAGTCCTCCCCCCACATACACTGAAGCAGCCCCCCTCCCCCGCACCAACTAAGCATCAAGTCCCCGACACAGAGCGGCAGAAGGAGCAGTGCAATTCTCCCTTGTGGCCTGCTCCTGCACATTAGACGCCAGAGACAGACTGCAAGACAGGAGCAAGGGCAGAAGATAAGTGGCAACTCCAACCCTTGCACAATCACATACACACCCTCCCCCACACACACACATACCCTCCCGAGCTCAAAGACACACACCCTGCACACACACAACACACCCCTCACTACACTGAAATACACTCCCCCCTGCACGCACAATGAATCATCACACCCCCTCGCACACATGAAATACACACCCCTGTCGCATGCACACTGACAATAACACACCCCCTCGACACCTGAGAAATACACACAAACACCATCGCACACAATAACAGCCCTGGCACACACACTGAAGCATGCACACCCATCCCCCGCAACACACACTGCCACACATCTTCCCTCACACACACTGAAACATGCACACCCCTCCCTTCACACACACTGAAGCACGCACACCTATGACCCTGCACACACTAACTGCACAGTCCTCCCTGCACACAACACTGAAGCATGCACACTCCTCCCCTCACACACATGAAGCACACACCATCCCCCACACACACTACACACAGTCCTCCCCTACACATACATGAAGCATGCACACATCGCCAAGACCTCCCTGCCACACACTGAAGCATGCACACTCCTCCCTGACACACATGAGCATGCACTACTCCCCCTCACACACACACTGAAGCATGCACATCCTCCTGCTCACACACTGAAGCATGCACACTCTTTCTGCCACACACTGAAGCATGCACACTCCTCCCTCACACACACTGAAGCATGCACACTACTCCCTTAACACACCCTGAAGCATGCACACTCCTCCTGCACACACTGAAGCAGGCACACTCCTCCCCTGCACACACACTGAAGCATGCACACTCCTCCCCTGTACACACAGTGAAGCATGCACACTACTCCCCTCACACACACACTGAAGCATGCACACCCCTACCTCGAACACACACTGAAGCATGCACACTCCTCCCCTGCACACACACTGAAGCATGCACACTCCTCCCCTGCACACACACTGAAGCATGCACACTCCTCCCCTCACACACACACTGAAGCATGCACACTCCTCCCCACACACACTGAAGCATGCACACTCTTCCCCTGCACACACACTGAAGCATGCACACTCCTCCCCTGCACACACACTGAAGCATGCACACTCCTCCTGCACACACACTGAAGCATGCACACTCCTCCCTAGCACACACTCTGCCACCCACCTCCCCTGCACACACTCTGCCACACTCCTCCCCTCACACACCCTCTGCACACACTCACCTGTCTTGCTGCTGGTTATCAGTTCGAGGGAGGGGGCGGAGCCTCATGGGTCCCACTAAGCTCCGCCCCTTCCCAGCAGTGCTCGGGGCTCCCGGCTCTCAAGTAGCTTCCGATGAAGCTACAAAAGCATTGCCGGGCGGCAGCCGGGGATGGTGGCTTCAGGGGAGCGTCAGGAGACGCTACCCTGATGCCTCCTTATATATATACCCTCCGGCAGCTCTCCCGCTGCGGTTTATTTAACAACTGAAGCGGGGGGGGGACACGGCCCCCATTAGCGGGAGTGACCCGCCAAAAACGGGAGGGTTGGCAACTATGATAAACAGCATATCTAAAATGGTGAAACACAGAGTCCTGTATGCTCAGTCAGTGTTTGAATAGCCTTTATTCTCTTCACACTACTGCTGAGTTTATTCCACTGAGTGTCTTTTGGTTTTTGACAATATGATTGAATTATAGAGTAAATCAATAACACATAGTTTGTTGGGGGATTTTTTTAAATAACAGTTTTAATAAAAGTAGTGATGCACGAGTTATCAACCGAGTTGGCTTTTAATCCCGTATCTAAAGGGGTCCCTCAACATACAATTTTTATGTTGCCGCCACCCCCCAACCCGAACATTTACAGCCCCCCTTTTGTATTTTCTTGCAGTTATAGGTAATACAAGACAAATTTCACTATCAAAATATCGCCTCGATGTCCCCAAACAAACCCTTATATAAAAGATACTTTCCAAAAACTTTACATAAGGAGGATTATCCCCCAAAAAAACAACAAAAATTTACCCCACATAGTAATTGAAAAATCCCTTACCTTTTTGTAAAATGATCAGTATATAAAGCCCAATTTGCTGCCTTCAATGGTAGAACAGTATACCTGGGTCTGGATGTATATCCCCACCATACAGTTTTCCATTTAGCTGTAGTTTCCAGTGTAACAAGTTGAAGATGTTATTAACTCGTAAAAATCCCTTAAGGTGAACGGGTTTTTATAGACCCTTACATGTGTTTTTAACTATCAGTGGCAATAGTGGTACCCATAGTGTAACCGGTCTGCAGACTGTGTTTCCCTCCATACAGTGCCCCCCTAATGGCAGCACCGTGCACGGTTCTGCAGACTGTTATTACCACCTCCAGGCCTTGCAGGTCCTAAACACCGGGCTGGCCTTTGTGTTTTTCGGTAGGGGGGGTACGGAGCTTTTTCATGGGTCCATTAAGTCTGGCTTTTTTCAGCAGTGAATGGGTCCCGCTTCAGTATTTCGATTCCACAACCCGCATTCCAGGGCGGCAGCCAGGGAAATCCGGTGAATTCAGGGGATTTCAGAGATGCCCTACCTGATATACTCCTTAATATATAACATCCAATCTCCAGTGCGGGAAATTCGAACATGAATCGGGTGGGGGGGGGGGGGGGAACACAGCCCAAACATTAGCGATGAACCCAAAAACGGGAGGGTGGCAACTGAAAACGCACTATCAAATGTGAAACAAGGTCCTGTATGCTCATGTCAGTTTAAACGCCTTTATTCTACTTACTAACTGCTGAGTTTATCACGAGTGTCTTTATTAGTTTGCAAATGATTGAATTATAGAGTAAATCAATAACACATTAGATCTGTTGTGACTTTGTTAATACAGTGCATTAAATGTAGTGATGCACCGAGTATCAACATGTTGGTACTGTTCATACCAGTTTCTTATATCGGGTCCAACATACAATATATGTTGCCCTCCCAAACGAACATTTACCATGCCGTTAGTAATCTTGCAGTTATTGTCCATACAATCAAATAATCACTCAGTTGAGGGGCATGAGTATGGGAGGGGTTTGGGCGGGGTTGGGGGTAGGGGGGGGGTGGGGAGGTGGGGGGGGTTTGGGGCGGAGTTTGGGGCCGGGGTATGGGGCAGGGGATGGCAGGGTGGGGGGGTTGGGGCAGGTTGGGGCCAGAGGTATAACATATCGCATATATGTACAAACAGACATATCAAGAATTTACAATAACCTATTACATATGACCGGGTTATAACCACCAATAAGCAACACAAATTAGTCCACATGGTATTGAATATCCCTATTATTGTAAGTCAGTATATACAAAACCATATTGCTGCCATTCAATGAGTTATAATGGTAATTGCCACAGGGTTACATATGCCTGCAGACTGTATATTACCCCGCACGGGCCATTGGGGTGGTAGGATACGGGACAACAGGTCTGCAGATTGTATTAACCACCATTCGTGAGCACAAAGATATGGGGACACAGTGTATACGGGTCTGCAGACTGTATATTATCACAACAGTGACATGGTAGACACGTAACATGGGGTGCCAGACTGATATGGCCCTATAGGGGCCATTTAGTTGTAGATTACAGGTACAAGCCAGAAGGATATTGAACTCGCAGAATTGCCATATAGAGGTAGATACCAGTGTCCACAGGCTCTGCTGACTTTATATTACACACACAGTGACCATCTTATTGGTAGTCCATGTATAGCCGCTGTCGATTGTATATTACCACCATACTGTGACAAAATAATGGTAGGCCACAGTGTCACAGGCTTGCATACGTATATACACCTGCTGACAGTGCACAATGGGTAGACACGTTCCGGGTCTGCAGACTGTGTATACACCATAAGGTCCATTTAGCTGTAGATCCAGTCGTACACAGCTCTGAGACTGTTATTATCTGCTCGCAATAGAGGAGATACCAGTGTATAGGCTCATGTGTTATACCATGCACAGAGGGCCATGGGGGTAGCCATGGTAGGCCTGCAGCGGTTTACCTCATACAGGCCCTTATTGGGCGCTACCAGTGTACACAGGTTCTGCAGACGGTATATTACCACCATACAGTGGCTATATAGTGGTAATTACCAGTGTACACAAGCTCTACAGACTGTATATTACCTCCATACAGTGACTATAAAGTGGTAGATACCAATGTAAACAGACATATAAGTGATTACAGTGCAGTTACATCTAGTGACTCGCAGGTGACATTTTCTCTGATGAGTCCTAGGCGTTCACTTTCCTTTTTCTTCCGTATCCGATTCAGACCTCCATGATGACTTCTCCCGGCCACTACTTATTCCTGTAGAATTTGCACAGAAATATTTCAGAATCCTCACTTTTCCAGCAACTCCCTCATTGTCTTCCACCTCTGTACACCTCTTCCACCTCTGTACCCACTCTCCCATGGGTGGAAGAGTGGGTAAAGCCATAGCTTAGAGGCACAGTCTCCTAGGGGGTGGTGAGCAACAGATGACTAGCCCTATGGAGATTGTGCTACATCTATGGCCTGTACCACTCAGAATCCTATTGCCAGGTAGGTAGATAGGCAAACGGGCACTGCCCCAGGTAAGTAGGTAAGCCCTATTTAGGTAGGTAGACCCCCATTAGATAAGTTGGTAGGCCCTAGGTAGGTAGGTAGGCCCCAGGCAGGTTGGTTGATAGCCCAAGGTAGGTAGGATTGTAGGCCCGAGGTAGGTAGGTTGGTAACCCTCCAGGTAGGTAGGCCCCAAGTAGGTAGGTAGGTCACATTTGGCAGGTAGATAGGCCCCAGGTACATAAATAGGACCCAGTTAGGTAGGTAGGCAGACCCCAGGTAGGTAGGTGGGCACCAGGTAGGTACGTTGTAGGTGGGCCCCAGTTATGTAGATGGGCCCAAGTTATTTAGACGACAGGTGGGCTTCAGTTATGTCCGTTGTGGGTGGGCACCAGGTAGGTAGGTAATAGTTGGGCCCTATTTATATAGGGGGTATGTGGGCCCTAGTTATGTAGGTTGTAGGTAGGCCCCAGGTAGGCAGTTGGTCCCCAGGTAGGTAGATGATAGGTGGGCATCAGGTAGGTAGCTGGTAGTTGAGCCCTAGTTATCTAGTGGGTAGGTGGGCCCAAGTTATGTAGGTGGGCCCCAGTAATGTAGGTGGAATTTGGTTCCCAGTTATGTAGGTTGTAGGTGGGCCCCAGGTAGGTAGGTGATAGGTGGGCCCCAATAGTTAAAGAAAAGAAGAAAAAAAAACCTCACTTCTCTCCTTGTTAACCCAACACAAAGAGCGGCAGCCTGGCATCTCCGTCTGAAGCCCACTGTAGATGGCACAATGATGTCTCATCACATCACCTATGTCAGCACTAGAAGCTGACACCTGGTAGGCTTAAGGCCTAAGGTTTTAGGCCTATTAGGCTGAATAGTGGGGCATTGCGCCAGTGGTGCTCTGCTCCGCTGAGACCAAACAGTCCCGGGAATCAAGGGCATTTGCTCTCAATTCCAAGGCCCTGCCTCTGAATGCTCAAGACAGAGGGCCCGCGCTTTATGAGGTGGGATATTGTGGCCTTGCCCCTTGTGGCGGCAGGCCAATTAGCAGCCGCCACGATTGCTTTGGTGGTAGTTTCGCCACTGTGATGGAACACTAGCTAGCACAGTGCACAACAAGTATATATATTCTGTTAATAGATACAGAATGGCTGCACAAGTGCCCTAATGTGCACATTTACTATGCATACAGCTCAGTTTGTGTTAACTGGTAAATTCCTGACTTCACTGGCACAGAATGTAATAATAAGAAAATATATTACACCATGCTGCTGTGCAATTATCTGTTACGGGTGTCCCTGCGACACCCGCGTTGGGTCGCAGGCACACCCGCACCTCCGCAGCGTCCTCAGCTGCGGCCGGAGCCGCAGCCCGACACTCGGGCTGCGGGCGCGTTCACAGCTCTGACGTCCACTTACCTCGCCACACTCCTGTTCTTGTCCCGGCGTGCGCTCCTGCCGGGAGCGCGCCTGCCCCGTAGTGGCGCGCGCGTGGTACTACAGGCAAATTTAAAGGGACAGTGCACCGGTGATTGGTCTCACTGGGCGCTGACCCTATTTAAGCCCTGCCCCTTCCTTAGCACCTTGCCGAATCGATAGTGCCCCGAGCCTAGAGAGGAAGCGTTCTATTGTGTCTTGTTGCCGTTACTGTGTACCGTACACTTCTGCCTCCATATCTCGACCATGAACCATAGCCGCCTGTCCTGACCATCTGCCTGTCCCAGACTACGAGCCTGCCTTACGATTCTGTACCACCCTGCACCAAGGCTGCCGCCACAAGCAAGTCACGTCAGGGATAGCGACATGGTAGCAATCCGCCGCAGCAAGTCCAGCCCGCTTTGCGGCGGGCTCTGGTGAAAACCGGACCTACTTAGACTCCGCTCCCTGGCGTGGCTATTACCATCGCTTGTGGTGGTCCAGAGGATCCACTACCACTGACCGTTACATTATCACTGTAAGGCCTTGTTCACACGGCTTATTTGGGAGCGGATTGGAGCCGTGCTGCGTGCCGTATTTGCGCTGCAGTACGTCTCCAATCCATCCCTGTCATTACGGTAATCCACAGTTCTCATAGAGAACTATGGATTCCATCGCTCCGTAAATAATGCATTGTCTATGGGGCCGGCGAGCAGCTCCCCCGCCCCGCCCTGGCCCCGCCCCTTATTCAAGCCGTATTGCGGGCGGGATCCGTCCTGCAAATACGGCTTGAATAAGCCGTGTGAACCGGGCCTAATTCTGTTATATTCTGCTGCCTACTTCTCCCTAGATGTCATTGACTTTGTGTCATTGAACACACTGTACAAATGCAATCTAGACACAGTGGAAAGATTTATCAATAATAACGCTGGATGCACTAATATAGTGGCAATATTTTTTTTAGCTGATAAAATGCTAGGCATGGTAGATGCGCTTTTTTCCTTCATACCACCTTACAATTTCATGTACCTTAGACAGAAAGAAGTCAGTGTCTAAGTAAAATACACTTTCATAGATATGGTATCCCACATAATTTCTTAACCAATGTTAGACACAGTTCATGACATTGTACCTGGACATATTGAATAGGAATTCCTGGCATGGTGCCTACTTGTAAGAGTTCATTTAATCTATTCCATTGTAATAGTCCGTGGTTGATGTATGTAATGATGCCTGATCCTGACAATCTAGTCCTACACAATAGTATTTTTATGGATACATGGTGCTTTTTTGTCATCGGCAGTTAATTACAGCTTTATGTGATGCTTTAATTAATTGCAAATTAAACTACACACAGAACAGAACTCCCAGTCCACAGATGTTTCCTAATTTAGATTCATTCTCATAAGTAACCAGGAGCGAACAAGTCCCAGCAACTGATATTATACAGGGATGGGCTGCTGAATAAGGCAGTTTTTTGTTTTTTTAGCAAGTCTTAAAATAGACCTAATTAAATGGTAGTATTGTTTGCAACAGACAAAATGTAAGTAAGGTAGATTAATTTTAGATGACTGCCTCAATAAGCTCTTAAAGGGACACTTACATTAACCATATGTATAGCTCATGAACTGGCTTGGTGTGATAGGCTGCATGCACACATATACCTCGCTGTGATCATAGGTGAAAGGGGTGATTTATCAGACTAATAAAAGGAGATGATTATTGGCTTTTAGGCCAAAGGTGGCAGTATTTGTCAGTGGACAAATGGCAGCATTGCAATAAGCAACATGAAAACTGCAAAGCACCACATGTGCCATTACTGTGATAAGTGAATGTTGACTAGTAGGTACCAGAGGGTGGACTGACACACTACAGTGGAGCAGCTCACCTGAAAAATAATCCAGGGGAGCTACCAGACTTTTGACTAGAACAACAGTTCAGTGAACCCTACTGTGTATTGGATTCTGGAATAGACAGTTGGTCACTACACTAGAAATATTTTATAGATGCCAGCTTCCACTTTTTAATCTAGTATAGGCTCCAAAATTGTACAGAAACAATCCCTCTGGAAAGAGGCAGTAGCTGGAGAAGCAAACAAAGTTTTTGTTTCCAGCAAAAACATTAAAACATAAAAAACGTTATTATAGAAAAATATAAAAATAGTGACCTTGCTGACACGTTTCGAACAATGGAGTTCTAAGTCGTAGCGATTACAAAATAGCAATAGCATGATTCAAGTACACATGAACATTAGCAGATTATCTTGCCCCAGCTGATATTGCCCGGCTGTACGTATACTGATGTTGCCCATCTGACATCCGGAATAACAGGACGCATAATATGACGTCAAAAGAAAGCATCAAGACACATGATTGGAGCTTCTGTACAAGTCATCGGGGCAACCCGAAGGCTTAGCCTGCACCTTCCCTAGCAGACAGTGCTAGCGTCACAGCGACTGCTGCTAACAATGCAGCGGTCGCCGTGAATAGTAAAAAAAAGTCAGATCAGAAAGGTGACTTCAGCTAGCATAGGAGGCGATGTGTAAAATTATAATCAATAAAAAGAAATACCGGACCCAGTAAACAAGAAAACGTAGAAGATCTATAGACAATAATATGATCAATGATTTTTAAATAATAATTGATTTTTAACATTGAGACCCAGGCGGCTTTAGTTCGTGGTCGAAGGATGGAGGCAGAAGGTACAGTACACAGTAGACAACAAGATACACGGGAACGCCTCCTCTCAAGGCACAGGATACTATCGATTCAGCAAAGAGTAGTAGGAAGGGGCAGGACTTAAATAGGATCAGCGCCTGATGAAAACCAATCATCGACGCGCTGTCCCTTTAAGCCTGACTGCAGTACCGCACGCACTAGGGGGCGAGTGCGCACACGGCTGGGAACAGGATCGTGGCAGGGTAAGTGGAGATGCCGCAGGGGTGCGGATGCGCCCGCGACCCGATACGGGGGTCACGGGGGCATCCGTAACAGCTACTTTATGCTGACAAACATTGGAGAGAGCTGTCAGTTAAGCTGAGGGGGCGGAGAGAAGCTTCACTTCGGACTCATCTTTCCGGGGCACAGCGCTTCTCCCTGCATCGGGCACAACTTCACTGGGTGCTATACCTAGGAATGCTGCAGCATTTCAGGGTAAAAACTACACATTCTAACCTGCAGCTACTTCATGCTGCCTGTCGTTCAGGCAGCATAAAGTAGCTGACAGGTTCTCTTTAAGTACAATATGTTTGATTTGCTGAAATTGAGAATTATGATTTAGGATACATGTAGGTATATTGGAATTGGACAGATTTGAAGCACATGTGTAGTGACCCAGCACTGAAGATTTCTTTGTTCCATATTTTGCTGTATTCTGTCACAATGTTTCAGTGCAGAAAAGAAATCATAATATTGCAGTCTAAAGTATTCTCTAGGTCGCCCTCTGCTGTTTGGTTCCTTGTTATAACATTTTCCTATGTATAACATGTATATCTGCTGATTGGCTGCATAACCTGTTCGTTCAAAATAATGCAATTAGCTCTCTGAAATGTGAGCCCCTCTGCTACCATGCCAACACCAATGTCTGGCCAGTAGGCAGTTAGCGCAGTTAGGCAGTTAGGCAGTTAGTTTTAGTTAGTCTCTGTTCTGCTCCTAACGTCATCGGAGGTTGTGCGAGGTCTCCCGGCAATCAAGGTGGGTGTGTTTTTGCTGCCCTGGCTCACCTCAGCCATTCTGCTTAGGCCCCTAGCCTCCTCAAACCTGTCCTTATTCTCCTACCACTAAGGACTCAACACAGGAACCTCCAGTGCTATTCAGGAGGGTGCAAGTCCGTCAGAAAACCTTCTGTGGTCCGACTTCATGGAATAGAGGGTCCCTCCCAAAAAAAACCCAGTCGTCATAGTCTTCCTCTGGCTTTCAAGTCAAGATCACGTACTTCTCATGCGTCCAATGCATGCGGAAGTAGCTTCAGTCTGTCTCAAATCTGAGTATTCAAAAGTCAGAGGTCCTTCAAACCAGGTCTTTTTTCTCAAAGCCTGTGCCTTGGTGTAATGAATCCACTCTTCAGGAATAAGGTCTGTAATCAGTTATCTTTCCTAAAGTAATCCTACCCCTCCCAGCATCTCAATTTACCAGAGTCTTGACACATACTCCAGTAGACTGTTGTATCATTATCAAAGCACCGGCTATTACAATCATACTCAAGTCAAGTCATATTGTTACTGCATCACAGTTAATGTATTCACTGGTTGCATCCAGAGACAACAAGGGCTCAACTAGTTATTCTGCAAATAAATGCAACTATCCGTTGTTTCTGAACCCTGGCATTGGTCCCGTCTAAGTGTTGGTTCTTGACTAGGGACAACGAAGAATTTTGGTACTAGGTCCCCTGGGGAAGTTAAGCCCCACCATATTACCCTCGTGCCATACTCGCGTTACCCGTGACAACAACCATCTTAGAAGGGGCCACCCCAGGTTCCGAGTAAGCCAAGGAAGGAAAAAAAGTGCGTCACGAACAGGATAGAGCTGTTGCACACAAGTAAACCCCACCGGGGTACCCTGCCCTAGCATCGCTAAAGTTAACAGAGAAAAAAAAAAAATTAAAGTGACAGGCAACCTATTTTTTTTTTTTCCTTCTCTTCTTGGGAGGACAGTACGTCCAATTCATTCACACAATGTCTACACAATTACCCCTGACTCTGGCTGGTCCTAGTAGTCCTTCTACTTCATCGGCTAATGTTGCAGTGCACCACCAACTGGTTGCTATTGACAAACGTTCCTCCTTCACCTACAGATTGCTATAGGATACCATTTCTATATTGGAACTTCTAGTCCTCCCAAGCGCTAGTGGAGAACCACACACACTAGCTGACTTCAGTGGAGAAAGATTACACGACGCTTCGAACTTGTCTCGCTTTTTCCCCTGCTCAGCAGTACAGCTACTCTTGGGCCCAACTCGAAGGGGCCGCTTGTAGAGGAAGTTCTCGTTCATTTGGCCAGCTACTGAGAAAACCACTGTCAAACAAATCCTTATCGCCTGAGAAAGAATTTGAAGGTACAGTCACCAACCGAAATCCCGTTCTTAAGTTCAAACAACAAACGACAGAAGGCAGGTGATAGTCTCAGGAATGATCATTAGCACTTCAATCCGCCTACAGGGCCCTACAACAGATTGACACTAATGGATCCTTCAGCAGGCTGAGAGCATAAATTACTGATCGCTGGCGTTCCTTGAAGGAGTGGACTCTAGAATGGGCAACAAAGTCAACGGAAAACTACAGCATGTTATCCGCACAGATCCCATATGCCATATCTAGATTTCAAAGCTCTAAGCATTGCGAGTAATCGGACTGACTCTTCTTGTACCAGCTACATTCCCTTCTTCATATTCCCAGGACCTGTGCTGTTGGAGATCCCTAGTATTGCACCATCACCTACCGCCTCTTCCGTACAAGCAGTCCAAATCCATTCACAGAACCATCTACAACCTGCTACCACTACTGGTCACACCTGATTACCCTTGCTCAATTTGTTGACTCACTCGGCCAAGTTCTAAAAGAGATTAAAAGGGCACTCTAACGTTGTCAATCCTCACATGATTCATCTTAAGCTGAACTGTAACTCCAGAGCCTGGTCATGACCGTACCGTCCAATCCCTGATAGCCCCCGCTCAAAGATTTTTGCTTCATGAGAAAGACCTTACTTTAGCTACTGAAGACCGTCAAGAGACAAACCAGCCCGGCTTTCGATGCTTCCAGTTAAACGGGCTACCCCTGAGTCCAAGGGCCCGTCACTCGGAGTAGAAACCACAGTCCCAGAGAACTGCAATGGTTCTCAAGGTTCCTCTCTGCCCAATGGTATCCCATGTATCCATCTGGATAACAAGGTAGGCTCGTCTTTTTGAAAAAGCCCTTGGTGGATACAGGCTCTCAGTTACTAACCGTGCCCCGACACAGTTTTTGAGAAACATGGGGTCCCCCTGATTGTTATGTCCGGCTTGGGAAAAATCCAAATTGGAAATTGTTTTGCCGGGTAATGGACAACCCATCGAACAAACTAGGCTAGGGAGCCTACTGTACGCATTGGTGACCCGTACATTGCATAGACAAAGGTGTGATAGTTACAGGAGGTTTCAGGGAGATCGCACCTACTCGTAAGTTTTAGTGTATGAATATCATCGTCATGTATTAACTAAGTTTTACATGCTTTACATGCTGTCCTTGGCCCCATGCTTCCTCCCACCTATAGGCAAACAGTTACAGAAGACTATCAAAGCGCGCGTAGCTCAACAGAGATTGTTTTAATGATCGTGGAGAGATTTGCCGTGTCCGCACTAGAGACTCCCGTTCAAGTGGGTTTTACCATCCAACAGTGAAACCCTTTATCTGGTGCCGAGTTTCCGGTCCAGGACTGACAATGCTGACTTACGAAGTCCTGCTGACACCATTGAATTGATGGCCGACCTCTTGACAAAACAGCTAGGAGCATCCGTAAATGTCTCCGATTGGTCAGGTTACCCCGTACGCCTTGTAAACCTCAGTGACTCCTCCCCAGCGACTTCACCAAGTTTTACCACTGTCGGGGGGCTATGCTCTACCAGCTTGATCCGGCCGCGGATGTCTGAGGTGAAGAGACTAAATCGCTTACCAGGAATCTATTAAGCTTCCTGTAAAGACTTCGACAACATTCATGCTCTCTGGTGGGATGAACCTCAGCAATTGGGAGATTCTAATAACCCCCGATTTAGCAATCATATGTGATTTTACCGGCAAATTAAGCTAAGGAAGACACCATGAAGGTGCATTCAGTAAACATTCTCTTGATTTTGGCAAAACCAACCTGCATTCAGCAGCAAGATAAACCTGGCGAAAATCCGCCCCATCAAGTGATAAACACCCGGCCTATTTTCCTCCTGCCGATCTATCAGCAGGTGAAGTAACTCATGTAAGGAAATGAAGACACCAAGGTGATACAAGAAAGCCAAAGTCCATGGGGCCCCCTATAGTCCCTTGTAAAAGAATGATGGGAACATACGCTTTTGCGTTGATTACAAGAACTTAAACCGGCAATCACACACAAATATGCCTACCCACTTTCACGTATCGAGAAATCTATCGCAGCACTGGCACCGCTGTCCTACTTCTCGACACTAAGACCCTCACAAGTGGATACTGTCAAGTTTACCAATGGCCCCTGAGGACAGAGAGAAGAACAGCAATTACAACAACCGATTACACTACGAGTTTCACAACATTGCCATTCGGGGTTGTGTAACGCCCCTGCTAGACCTTCCAGGAGCGTGATGGAACGATGCCTGCGGTCATGTTAATTACCAAAGTGTCCCTGCTCTATCTGGAGGAAACGATAGTTATTGTCTATTCCCTGTAACCTACGAAGACCACATCAAGCATTTGGCCGAATGTTTTCCAGGTCCTGATAGACTCATGAGCCTCAAGATCAAAAACCATCTAAGTGCCACCTACTCAAGCCACGAGTAAACTACTTTGGGACATGTCGGAGTGCTGAAGAATACAGCCTACCCCGATAAAGTGCTCAGGCCTGTTGGAAAATTGGGACACTCCTAAAAACAGTTAAGTGAAGTAAGCAAGTGTTTCTTGGATTTGTCCGGCTATTACCGGGCCTGCCGATTCATACCACACTTTGCACAAGTAAGCGGAACCACTTACCGAACTACTTTCATGTTTCCCCGAGAGCAACTATGACCGAAAGACTTTTTGTTGAGTGTCTGACCCTCAACAAACAGCGTTCCAACCCCCAAAAACCTTGCTGACATCGCCTCCAACTTGGCCTACCCTAGATTATAACCATCCATTTCTTCTATACAAACTGATGCAAGTTTTTAGGCCTAGGAGCATTCCTGTCGCAAGTTCAAGAAAACCGAGAAAGGGTTTTATTGGCCATACCCCAGCCCGAAGCCTGATGGGAGCGGAAAGAAATGACCAAACTATAGCTCTTCAAAGCTAGAACTACTTAGCACTCGTGTGGGGCCGTCACCGATAAGTTTAGAGATTACCTCACGGCTACAACGCGTTCACCGTATACACGGACACAATCCAACCCCGCTACACACCTCAATACCACACGGCTTTGGTGGCCTTAGATGGCAACATTGGGGCATCCAGACAGGCCAGCTTTTAAACTTCGAGATCAATACCGAAGTGGGCAAGACAAACGTGAATGGCGGACACGTTATCCCCCGCTACCTAAAGGTGAGTAGCCACCAGAGGAAGACGGAATGGGAAGGACGTTGAAATGCCTCCCTTTTATAGAATCAAGATTCGCTACGCAGAACAATATCACAGCGCCGTAACCCTGATAAGGAAGAAGCCTCAATCAAGTCAAGATCCCTATCAAGACTTATTCCCGATGCAAAACTTATCCAAGATGATACCCAGAGTTCTTTGGAGAAAATTCTAACGACTACCTCTTATTGGTAGAATCCATCGCCGCTGAGGATCAGGAAACCATAAACCCTGACGTGGAACTAACACGACTTCTCTGGAGACAAAGGGAACAGACTCTTTCTTAACAAAGGCCTAATCGTGAGAAACTCTCTTGAACCGTTTCATCAGGCGGAGAGTACGCCACCAGAAACATTATAATCCCAATACGTGAATCTAAGATAGTACTCGAACCCTATCATGACGCAGCTCCGGCGCGGCCATTTCGGTGTCTACAAGACCGAACAACCATCCGCCAGAGATTCTAATTGGATCGGCATGAGAACTGACATTGAGAACTGGTGTTAAATGTGATGCCCCGCCTGCACACATATCCAAAGCCAGTAGAAAGGAAGCAGAAGCACCGTTTAACACCACCATTACGGTCTCGTAAGGCCAAACCAACTTGTTGCCCGAGACCATGTTAAATTGTCTCCAACAAGATCTGGATATGCATATATACCCCTAACGTTGGTCGACCACTTACATCCACAGTGGTTAGTTTTTTGATTCCTGTCTGAGACTTAACTGGCTCCGTGACTACAGCCATCATCATCTACAAGGGAGTACGTGAAGCACTATGTCTGCCCAGATCCTATAACAGACCGTGGGTCCAGCATTTAATCCCAGCTCTTCTTCCAAGAACTTTTTTCCTTACCAAAGAATGTAAAAAGCATCTCACTAACAGCATACCACCCTCAAGGGAACGGCTTATGCGAGAAAAATCAACCAAGTGTTTATCAACATGTTGAGGAACCGGATCTTCTATCTCTTAAGAAATAAGAATGGGCCATATGTTTGCTAGAACGAGAGGTTGAGATCAACAAAAACACCCACTCACTGTATCCACTGGCTATTCCTCCATTCGACTTGATGTCGGGGGACAGTCAAGGTCTAACTCCCACAAGACCCGTGCTTTTAGGGGTAAAAGTTCCCGGACTCCATAACCCTCTGCCTAATACAGATTGGGTACAGAGAACACCAAAGGAGGGATCCAAGATTGCCCAAGGACATTGTTGACAGGAAGGATTACAGAAGCTCGCAGAAGACAAGAAGACTCATACAACCCTAAGAGCGAATGCCACCCACTAGAGAGTGGAGACAAGGAGTTTGCTCAAGAAATTTCACCGCTCAGGACAAAGTTGACTGTCTATTGGGAACCTGAACCGTACACAGTGACTTCCATACCTTACACCTGAATCTGATTTTATGAAATCAAGAATCCGTGTATGCACCGTCAGACTGTACTACCGTAACATTGTAAGTTATGTACCAGAGAAGATACCCAAGCTTTCAACAGCACCTTCTCACCCCACGACAGTTCAAGTATACCCGCCAGTACTCAGTTGTCCTCCGACAAGAGAACCCTCCTTTGAGGACACCTAGAGAGTATACACAAACACCGTTTCTCATACCTGCAGGCCTACCAAGTAGTACATATGCCCTGTGCCAGTTGCTCCCTTCTAATGCTGCTCTCACGTTACCTGCCGAGCCTCCAGCGGAAGTCCTCCCTCAATCCTGTTCCAGATTCAAGGCACTTGGTGGAAGAGAGCATCACCCTCAGAAAGATCTGAGTCGCTCAACCAAAGTAACACCACCGGTTCACGCTGTACAGAGATTGGAAAATGCTGTACTGTATGCATATATATATTACTGCTTGTGACATATTATTGTCCATATATATTTATTGTTGTATATTTTTGTATTTGCCATAGTTATTATTTAGAAAACTAATTCCGATGTAACGTTTAATGCCTCACCACCTGGTCTCAAGACCAAGCACCTTAAGTCACTATATACCCAGCCTATGGACTGAGAGGACATAGTGCCTTTTTATTTCCCTAGTGCCTGCCACAGAGCTTGTGATGGAACGATGGTTCTAATTGCCCCACAGAGAACTCTTCTTGCTACCAAGGCACTACCCAGTTATCAAAGTGTTTTTTCTTAACATGGTTATTTGCACTATATTGTTTTAAAACCCAGAAGTTGTGTTTTTTTTATGTCTATTATCACTAAGTCATGTTGTTTAGACAGTCTCCGAGGACGCTTTCTTTCTCAGAGGGTAAGATTGTAGTGAACCCAGCACTAAGATTTCTTTGTTCCATATTATGGCTGTATTCTGTCACAGATGTTATTAAGTGCGTAAAAAAAATCATAATATTGCAGTCTAAAGTATTCTCTAGGGTCGCCCTCCGCTTGCTTTTTGGTTCCTTGTGTATAACATTTTGCCTATGTAAAACATTTAATATCTTCCTGATTGGCTCATAACTTCTTTCAAATGACCTGTTACCCCTCAGCTAACCCTGCAACACCAACGGCTGGCCAGAGGGCATTATAGCAGTTAGAGGCATTAGCAGCTTTAGTTTAGTTAGTCTCTGTCTCCTCCATCGGGAGGTGTGTGAGAGGGTCTCCCGGCAAGTCAATGTGTGTGTTGCTCCCGTCTCACCTCAGCCATTCTGGCTAGGCCCCTACCTAAAATCAAACCTGTCCTTTTATAATTCTCCTACCACCTAAGGTGACTCACACAGGATCCTCCAGTTCAAACTCAGAAGGGGCATGTCCAGTCAGAAAACCTTCTGGTCGACCGTCCTGGGGAATAGAGGGTCTCCTCACCAGCGGTCCATAGTCTTCCTCCCTGGCTTTCAAGTCAGAGATTGCCACGGCACTTTCATGCCTCAACGCGTGCGGAAGTAGCTTCATTCTGTCTCAAATCCGAAGTATTCAAGAATCAGAGGTCCTTCAAACCAGGTCCTTTTTTCTCAAAGTCTGTGCCCTTGTGTGTAATAATCCCACTCTTCAGGAATAAGGTCGTAATCAGTTATCTTTCTAAAGTAATACTACTACCCCAGCACTCAAGTTACCAAAGTCTGACCACATAACTACAGAGACTGTTTGTATCATTATCAAAAGCTGCGCTATTTACATCATACTCAAGTCAAGTCATTGTTACTGCATCAAGTTTATTGTATTCCTGGAATGCATCCAGAAGACAAGGGCTCAACTAGTTATTGCTCTGCACAATACATGCAACCTACCGTTGTTTTCCGAACCCAGGCATTGGTCGTCCTAGTGATTGGTGTCTTGACAAGGGAAACGAAGAGTTTTTTGGGTACTCGGTCCCGGGGAATTAGCCACCATATTACCCTCGTGTGCCGATACCGCCGTTACCCGGACAACAACCCATCTTAAAGGGGCCACCTGCCAGGGTTCCGAGTATCGCCCATTTACAGAGAGGAGACCGATAACAGTGAAGTTTCAGTATTCAAGAACAAGAAAGAATAAGAGCAACAATAAGAGTCTGGGGTTGTATCATAGTGAGAAAAGGACGGATTCTAGAGATTTCTTAAGGTGCAGGTGACAGGAGCAGGCAAGGGAGTTGGAAATATTGGTGAATGACATATCAAATCTAGTTATAACACCAAGACTAGCAGGCCTGCTGGCCCAGGAAGTTTATGATGGTGCCACACACACAGAGAGAGATAGCAGGGATGGTCGGTTAGTAGAACGGTGAGATGAACTAAAATTTCCGAGTTTTTAGTGACATTTAGTTTAGGATACAGGAGAAGAATTTATGAATACGACAGCGGACAGCAGTCACTGGTGTTTTGTAAGCATGGAAAGATCCCAGTGGAGTATGAGAGAGGTTTACAGATTGTAGTGAGGTGAGAGAGGACAGCTGGAGAAATTGGACTGGAGAAGGTGGGAGGGAATGGGGTCACTTGATAGCAAGTGGTGGGGCGCGCAGACAGGAGGAAGCCTGGAAACAATCTCTTCTTCTGCGTCGGGTCAAGGGCTGAGAGCAGATTAGAGTACCATCGCGGGGAGGGACAGGATGTGTATTAACTGGGTTTGCGTTGTGAAGTTTTGCCGGATACTGTCGATTGTTGCCGAATATTGTTTTAATAATAGCAGTGTGTTTCCAACAACTGAGAAAAAGCTCAGTCCTCATAACATATACACAAAGGCACTGGAAGTTCTGCACATTCACATTGAAATGAAAACATTTAGAATATTTATAGTATAAACTGAAGTTTGTTCCCAGATTTAGCTTCTCTGTAATAACTGAACTAATATTTAATTATGTAACCTTTATTTCTGAGCGCTGCTACACATCTTTGTTGCATGAAGTCAATTAACGTTTGACACCTGAACATGGGTCTTCCAGCCCCAGCAGAATGTACTCCATTCCACCGTTCATTTGCATCTTTAGGTTTTGCATCAAAAATGCATTTTTGATGTCACTTCACAAATTCTCAATCACATTGAGGTCTGAGATTGGACAGCCACTTCATAAAATTAATCGATCCGGTATGGAACCACTTGCTGCCCACTTGCTGGTGTGTTTGGGATCATTGTCCTGTTGAAATACCCATTTCATGATGTGTTATCTGTATTCTATAGGTCGATCTGCATCCGCCAATACCAAACATGAACAGTTTCAATTATGTTTTGGTACTGTAAAAAAAAATCCAAACATTTTCTATTTTTGAAATTTCCGCCGTGGTGCCATTTTCTGCGACCAATAACTTTTTTGTACTAACACTTACAGTGAGGCGGCATTTTTTGCGGGCTGACGCATACTTTTTATTGCTAGTAGTTTGGAATGCATGCGATTTTTTTTTATCACTTTAATTCAATTTTTATGGGTCGTGAAATGACCAAAAAAAACGCTATTTTGGCATTTGGAATTTTTTTTCTTCTACCATGTTCAGCGTACAGGATAAATGATGACATATTTTAATAAATCTGACTTTTTGGGATGCGGACATACCAAACATGTGTAACTTTTTTATTATTTTAATTTTTTTATTTGTAAAATGGCGAAAGGGGGGTGATTTGAACTTTTAATGCTTTTTTTTATTTTTTTTTACACTTTAAAACTTTTTTTTTTTACTTTAACTTTGAGTCCTCCTAGGGCACGTCACCACTTGTATACAGCCTAATGCATTGCATAGACAATGCATTAGGGTGTACCAAGATGGTGGTTTCACCACTTCCTGCCTAGGGCCAGAAGTGGAGAAATTAAAAAAATGGCAGCGATGGAAGCCCTCACAAGGCTTCCCGCTGCCATTTTAGCTAATTGGGACTTAGCGATTTTGCTGCTGATGTCCCGATCGGAGCGAAGAAGGGTGCGCAGCACCGTCTTTCATTCATTTAGATGCCGCAGCCATCTTAGCCACGGCGTCTAAGGAGTTAAACAGCGCGGGTGGGCGGTGGCACCCCCACACTGTAACCACCGGGTGTTAGCTACAATTAGCCGCTAAAACCCACCGCTTGTGTAGTGCTGCGATCCCGCTTCAAAGCTGCTTACCGGCACTATGACCTACTCATACGTCATAGATCGGTAAGGGGTTAATGACTCATCAGTGTTAAAGGGGTTGTCTCGCTACAATGATTTGGTTTTAATTAAAAGATCTTTAAAAAACAAGCAGCTTTGCAATATATGTTCATTACAAATGTCCTACTGATTTTGAGCTAGCCCTGTTCATAGGAGTGCCTCAGCTTCTCAAATCTCTATAGCAGCCGACCTGTTGATCCTTATCTTACTGGCTGTCAGGTCTGAATGACTCATCACCTTTGAAGACAGGTCGGAGCAGAGAGCCCCTCCCGCACAGAATGCTTCTGTAGTGGAGGGAGGAGGAGGGAGGACTCTGGCTTCTATGTCCCTGCTGCCTGGATTAACCCTGTGTTGCCTGCTCCTCCTGCTCTCTACACAGATTGAGCAGAATGAGGCTGAATCAATAGATGTGACAGCAGTGACCCGTTTGTTACTATAATCATGATGTCTGTGGAGCTGTAACTATAATAATACTATACAGATTTTTGAACGTTCATGCTGTACTAGGGACACATCTGAGTAACACTTTGCAGCTTTCCCGCCTCTGTTCTGAGAGGGTTTTTTTTGTTTGCTGGAGATGTGGAGATATGTAAGCTAACAGAGGGATAGGAACACTTGCAGCCCCTCTGTTATCTTTAACATTTATAGACCTCTCTAGGCAGGCACACACAGGGTTAACTCTAGCACAATCCCGGATAGCTTGCCTGTGTGCTGAGAGGAGGGGGAAGAGGGGGGGGGGAAGAGGCAGAGAAGCTAGCAAACCCCCTCAATTCAACTCCCATTCACAGACAGAGGCTGAAAGCTATTAATGAGACAACTCCTTTAAGTCTTGTTACACAATGGTACCTGTTGGCTATGTGGGATAGTGGGACAGCCTCCTTATGTTTTCTAAGTAAAATCCCATGCATGACAGTTGTAAAATGTTTCTTTGTATTCTACTGTTTGGCCACAAGATGCCGCTATGTCCAGTTTCCAGTATATGCAAATGAGGGACATGGTATAAGACTGGCAATACACTACGTGGAAATCCCTAAAGAAGCATTTTTTGCTATCTACATACATGAAAAAACTTTGAGACTTTCGGTTCACATATTTTTATCAAAAGATGTTTAAGCTGCCCACGACTTTCAACGTGATCTCAAAATCGGGCATCCTACACTATCTTACCTCTCAATAGAGCCAATTTTCGGCCTCCCACTGGGTCAACCGACCTCCATTATACAGGGGAAAAAAATAAGAAAACAAACCAGACTTGCAAGCTGCACTTCTTATAAACACCTTGGGGAGAGTGGGCGGGGCAGAAACCCAAAAGGGAAAGGCCCCCTTTCCCTTTCCCCAAATAGGTTAAAATAAATTTTAACCCCCGTAAAACGTAGTTTTTTTGGCAACAAAAACTTTTCCCGGAAAAAACTATGAAAAACCGGGGTCCCAACGGGCAGGGCTGCGGCACAAAAGTAATTATACATTACACACAAAAGACCGCCGCCGCGGAACACTACTGCCAAAAATGGCAAAACAAACGGGAAATCCCTAAAAAAAGCATTTATGCTACATATACATAAAAAAACTTTGAGCTTCGGTTCACTTTATTTTTGATCAAAAATGTTTAAGCTGCCCACGACTTTCAACTTTAAACTAAAAAATGGGGAACCAGTCCTACACTTTCCTTCCCCTCTAATGGCCCAAATTTCAGGCCTTTCCTGGGCCCCCCCCCGCCCTTTCCATTTTTCAAGAAAAAAAAAAAAAAAAAACCCCCAACCCTTGAAAAGCGGCCCTTTTTTATGACACCTGTGAGAGTGGGGGGGCAAAAAACCCAAAAGGGAAGCACCCCTTCCCCCCAAATATGGGGTTTAAAATCAAATTTTTTTACACCAAGTAAAAGGGAATGTTTTTTTTTTTTAAAAAAAAACATTTCTAAAAAACTTTTATGAAAAACCTGGGGGGCCACTGGCGGGCTGGGGCCCACATGAAATTTTTACATGTACACCACAGACCGCCGCCACGGCACATACTGAAAAAAATTGGCAATAAAAATCCCGTGGGGAATCCCAAAAGGAAGCTTTTTATGTATCTATCAAAACATAAAAAAATTTTTGAGACTCTCGGTTCACAATTTGTTCAAAAGATTTTAAGGGCCCACAAATTTTTAAAAAAGTGACCCTAAAAATTTGGGGGAAAAATCCTACACTTTTCCTTACCTCTCTATGACCCAAATTTAAAGGCCTTTCCTGGGTAAAACCGCCTCCATTTTTAAGAGAAAAAAAAAATAAAAAAACACCCAAACCCTTGAAAAGCTGCCCTTTTAGGGCACCCGTGAGAGTGGGCGGGGACAAAAACCCCAAAAAGGGAAAGGCCCCCCTTCCCCCCCCCCATTGGGTTAAAAATCAATGTTACCCGGTAAAACGTATGTTTTTGCACACAAAAAAAATTTCTGAAAAAACTATGAAAAACCGGGGGGCCATTTGGCAGGGCTGGGGCCACACTTTAATTTTTCATGTACCACACGGGACCCCCCGCCAGGGGCCCAAAACCTGCAAAAAGGCAATAAAACTACGTAAAAATTCCCTAAAAAAAAGTTTTTTGGGCTATTTTTTTTCAAAATTTTTTAAAAAACTTTGAGGCTCTGGGGTTCCCCTTATTTTGATCAAAAGTGTTTAAGGGGGGGCCCACAAATTTCAACGTGTTTCTAAAAAATGGGGGCGTCCTACACTATCCTTACCTTCAATAGAGCCAATTAAACCGGGCCTCTCCCTGGGTCAACCGACCCCCAATTTTACAGAGGAAAAAAATAAGAAAAAAAAACCCCAAACTTGCAAGCTGCACTTCTTATGACACCCTGTGAGGGGTGGGCGGTGCAAAAAACCCCAAAAGGGAAGCCCCCCTTCCTTCCCATATTTTTTTAAAAATCATGTACCCAAGTTAAAAGTTTTTTCTGCAAAAAAAACATTTCGGGAAAAAAACGAAATCAAACCGGGTCCACGGGGAAAGGGTTGCGGACACATGTTTTTTATACATGTAAACACCCCAAAAACCGCCGCCAGCGGCCCACTACGCAAAAATTTCCCAATACCACGTGGAAATCCCCAAAAAAGAACCATTTTTTGCTATCTATCATCATGAAAAAATTTGAGACTCTCGGTTCCTTTATTTTGATCAAAAAAATTTTTAAGCTCCCCAAACCGATTTAAAGTGATCTCAAAAGCGGGGGGGGGGTTCCTTACACAAACCTTACCTCTAAATTTGGCCCTTTTTCCGGGTTTTTCCCGGGGTAAACCGCCTCCTTTAAATTCAAAAGAAAAAAAAAAAAAAACAAAAAACCCTGAAAAGTTTGCCCTTCTTTGACACCTTTGAAAAGGGGGCGGGGCAAAAACCCCAAAAAAGGGAAAAGCCCCCCCTTCCCTTTCCCCTAAAATTTAAAAATAAATGTAACCGAGTTTAATTTATGTTTCTGCAACAAAAACTTTTCAAAAAAAAAAAAAACGTATCCCAAAACCGGGGTTCCCAAACGGGCAGGGCTCGGAAACCCCTGTAATTAAACATTACCAACAGCCCCCCGCCAGCGGGCACTTTTCTGCAAAAAGGGGGCCCCAAAAACACTACTTAAAATCCCTTTAAAAAGCATTTTTTGCTATCTATCATAAAAAAAACTTTAAAACTCTGGGGTTAAATTTTTTATCAAAAAAATTTTTAAGCTGCCCCCCGACTTTCAACCGTAAATCTCAAAATCGGGCCCCCCTACACTACCTTCCCCTTCTCTTTTGGCCAATTACACGGCCCCTTTTCCACGGGGGAAAAACCGCCCTTTCCATTATACAGAGAGAAAAAAATAAGAAAACACACCAGATTGAAAGGGTTTGAAATTTTTAAGGGACACCTGTGAGAGTGGGCGGGTGCAAAAAAACCCAAAAGGGAAAGCACCCCTTCCTTCCCTTATAGGTTAAAATCATTTACACCAAGTAAAACCCCTATTTTTTTGAAACACAAAAACTTTTTCTAAAAAAAAAACGTATGAAAACCTGGGGGGCCACTGGCAGGGCTGCGGCAAATTTAATTATCCCATGTACACACACAGCCCGCCCAGGGGCCCAAAACTACTGCAAAAATGGCAATACACTACGTGGAGACCCCCTAAAGAAGCTTTTAAAGCTATCTTAAATAAAATGAAAAAACTTTGAGACTTCGGTTCCAATATTTTATCAAAAAAAGGGTTTAAGTTTGCCCACGATTTTTCAAAAGTGATTCAAAATGGGGGCAGCCCCTACACAATCCTTACCCCCTAAATAAAGCCAATTCCGGCCCCCCCTTGGGTAAACCGCCCTCCATTCATAAGAAAAAAATAAGAAAAAAAACCCAGACTTCCCAAGTGCCCCTTTTTAAAGACAGCCTGTGAAGTGGGCGGGGCAGAAACCCAAAAATTTGGAAAGGCCCCCCTTTCCCTTTTCCCCATATGGGTTTAAAATAAATGTACCCCAATTAACCCGTATGTTTCTGCAACAAAAAACTTTTCCTTTAAAAAACCCAATGCAAACCGGGGGTCCCCGGGCAGGGCGGGCGGCACACATGAAATTTAACATTTACCACACAGCCCCCGCCACCCGGCCAACCCCCTTACTGAAAAAAGGGGAAATTTAAAAATAGTGGAAATCCCAAAAGAACATTTATGCTATCTATCAAACATAAAAAAACTTTGAAAACCTTTTCGGTTCAAAATATTTTAAATAAAAAATTTTTTAAGTGCCCCCCGATTTTTCAACGTGATCTAAAAAAGGGGGGGCATTTTCCTACACTTTTCCTTCCCTCTAATAGAGCCAATTTTCCCGGCCTCTAAAATGGGTCAACCGACCTCCTTTTATACAAGAGAAAAAATAAGAAAAACCCCACCAATTGCAAGCTGCACTTTTTAAATGACGGGCCTGTGAGAGTGGGCGGGGGCAGAAACCCCCAAAAGGGAAAGGAACCCCTTTCCCTTTCCCCATATGGGTTTTTAAAATTTCAATGTACCCAAAAGTAAAAAGTATTTTTCCCCTCCCACACAAAAACATTTCGGGAAAAAAAAAAATGAAAAACCGGGGTTTCCCATTTGGCAGGGGCTGGAAACAAAATGTAATTATACAAAAACACAAAACAGACCGCCCCAGGGGGCAAACTACTGAAAAAATTTGGAAAATACACTACGGGGAAAATTTCCCCTAAAGAAGTTTTTTTTGCTATTATATACATAAAAAAATTTTTTGGGGACTCTGGGTTCACATATTTTTGATCAAAAGATTTTTAAAGCCCCCAACGACTTTCAAAGTGATCTCAAAATGGGGGAAAGCCCTACACTATCCTTACCTCTAAAATAGACCCAAATTTCAAAGGCCTCTCACTGGTAAACCCGCCCTTTCCATTTACAAGAAAAAAAAATTTAAGGGAAAACACCCGGGATTGCAAGCTGCACTTCTTTTGAAGCCTTTTTAAAAAAAAGAGTGGGGGGGGAAAAAAACCCCAAAAAGGGAAGCCCCCCTTCCCTTTCCCCAAAAAGGGTTTTAAAACAATTTTACACCAAGTTAAAAACGTATGTTTCTCCCACCAAAAACTTTCTGAAAAAAACCCTATGCAAAATGGGTCCCCTTTTGGCAGGGCTGGGGCCCACACATAAAAATTATCCCTTTACAAAAACCGGGACCGGCCCCCAGCGGCACACTACTCAAAAAATGGAAAATTACACTACGTGGAAACCCTTTAAAGAACATTTATGCTATCTATCATACATAAAAAAACCCTTTGAGACTCTGGGTTCACATATTTGATAAAAAGTTTTTTTAAAGCTGCCCAAACGCCCTTTCAACGTAATCTCAAATCGGGCAGTCCAAACCCCATCCTTCCCTTCAATAGACCAATTCCGGCCCCCTCACGGGTCAACCCCGGGCCCCCATTATCCCAGAGAGAAAAAAATAAGAAAACAAAATCCAGATTTGCAAGCTGCACTTTTTTTGCGCCTGGGGAAGTGGGCGGGGACAAAAACCAAAATCGAGGACCCCTTCCTCCCCATATAGGTTAAAACAAGTACCCCAAAGTAAAAACGAGTTTCTCCCAACAAAAACTTTCTGAAAAAACTTATGAAAAACCCTGGGTGCCACTGGCAGGGTGCGGAAAATTAAATTTAATGTAACACCAGACCGCCGCAGCGGCACCACTACTAAAAAATGGCAATACACTAGTGGAAATCCCAAAAGAAGCATTTTTTATCTATCATACATAAAAAAAACTTGTCCCCGCAGCCCTGCCGTGGCACCCGGGTTTTATACTTTTTTTTCAGAAATGTTTTTGGTGCAGAAAAACTTATACTTGGGTACATTGATTTTAACCTATAGGGAAAAGGGGGGGGTGCTTCCATTTTGCTTTTCTGCACCCCCCCCCTTTACGGCTTCATAAGAAGTGCGCTTGCAAGTTGGTGTGTTTTTTATTTTTTTCTCTTGTATAAGGAGGCGGTTGACCCAGTGGGGGGGGGGGGGGGGGAATTTGGGTCTATTGAGAGGGAAGGATAGTGTAGGGTGCCCGATTTTGAGTCACGTTTTAAAGTGTGGGGGCTTTTTTCTTTTTATCAAAAAAGTGAACCCCAAGTCCAAAGTATTTTTATGTATAATCTGGCACATGTAGCAGCCATTTTGAGAAACGCTGAGATTGAGTAGAACAGACAGAGACAGTTTAGCTAAAGAAGCCAGGATTCACAGTCGTTCCAGGGACAGAGGAGAGCCTGACTGTCTATACAGACGCCATCGCAGAGGGAGAGAGAGAACACCTGGACAAGAAGGACAAGCTGCCAAGATAGAGAGGACTGTCTGCAGCCGGATAATCCATCCCATCCATCTGCACCTGAGGACATGAATTGCCAGCCATCTTTAAGGGACCTCAGCGGATGCGTGCACGCCAACGAGTTCAGGACTGTGAGAAGGCCTGATATTAGTTTAGTTAGTTAGGCTCAGTTACAGGCCAAAGGAGGGTTTCCGAAATACATCCTCCTGTTCAGGACTTGGAGAGTTTACTAGTGCACCATTAGCTTCTTGAACCGGTTCATCTGTGAGGGAAAGTTTGTGTCACGTGTGTTTGGGAGGGAAGTGGGTAAATCATTTAAGCTGTGTAAGCTGCTGTGCTGCACCTCGAGCCCCTGCAACTGCCACCATACACAATTGGTCCCGTTGGTGATTACGGTATTAAGAAGGTAAGGGATTATCGGCCTTTCCGAACCCCACGGTTAGGTAAAGTTACCGGGCATCCAGAGAGTACACTTCTGGCGGCGCGCTGGGCAGCACAGGGGCCCGAACGTATTTGAAAATTTTGTGTTGGGGGACTGTTCCACCACTTGTTCCAAAAAATTTCAGTAAAAAAAACCGTTTTTGGGTGGTTTTGGAGTCTGTTTTTTGCCGTGACTTCGCTGTTTTCCCGGGAAAACCTGCCCTCGTACCCTTACAGCTATGCTCACACATGAAAGAAACATATAAAAACATTAAATGTTGTTGAAACCATAAAATACAGAAATTACAATGGTAAATTTTGGTGATTTAAAAGTAGGGGGCACTGTTTTTGCATTGCAGTCGATAATTAGTATATACAAATAATGGTGTTTCTTTTGCAATGGGAAAAGTTGTACTAACATCACATTAAGTAAAAAGGGGGGAAGGGGGGGGGGGGGGGGGAAATTTGCACAAAAATTTTGCCCACATAAACCACTTGGGAACCACTTTGATATTTCTGCCTCCACTTCACAAAACTTGAGTTAGAAAAATTTATTTAAATAATGAACAAGGAAGCAAAAGGGTTTCCCATTATTTAGCGAATTTTCCCCAAAAATAACCATCCGGTTAAGGGAAGCATTTTGTTGACCACAAACTGCATATATAATGACAAGCACTTGAGAGGGGTTTTGTTTTGCAAGAACCCTTTGGAAATTTTATCGACCACTAAGTACAGAATTGGTAACAACCCTTTCAAGCTTCGCTTTTAAGGGACAAAACTTTAAAAAAATTTGTTGCCCAATTTTACAGTTTGAGTATGTTGTGTGCATGGGTCAAATTTTGTTAAAGCGGGAATTATTTTTAAATGCCCCCCTGCCACTTTTGATGGCGGGCATTCAGGTTTTTCATCGCAGTGTGTTTTTTTGCGTTGCTGCAACATCTAGGTTTTGCAGCTCCTGGGCCTAATTTTTCGGGGGAGTAAAGCTTTACTTCCACCCTGTTCCCCACGCTTCTGAAAGTTCTGGAGAGTGAGGAAACCCTTCTCCCCGGCGCTTAATCAAAGGGCTTTCCCCTGCTCTGTCGGGTGATCGGGACTCCCCGGTACCCGACGAGCCGGGGGACCTTTGGTAGCCCCGGGGGGGGGGCTCTCTGTTAAGGGCCAGCAATAGGGCAACTGGGTGCGGCCCTGATCGCTGCCTGTGTCAAACGATACAAAATTTAATGTATTAGCATAATGAATATGCTAATACATTACTAATTGTAAAAAAAAAAAAAAAAAAATGAAAACATTACCCCTTCGTGGGTTTTAAAAAAAAAGTAAAAACAAAAAAAAAGAAGAAAAAATAAATAATAAAATAAAAATAAATATTTAATGGTGTAAAAAAGGTTAAAAAATTCAGCAATAATTTATAAGTGAACTTAAACCATTTCTCCAAAAAGTACAACTTGTCCCAAATAAAACAAAGCCTCATAAAACTGTCATTGAAAAAATAAAAAAAGTTGTGACTTTTGAAACGCAAGCAGGCAAAAACTAAAACAATGTGCTATCATTAAATACTTTTTAGGCATTCAGCTTAAGGGGTTAAAGTCAAGGAATGGAGACACAGATATAGTGTTATGTTGACCTGATAGGGGTTTTAGAGAACTTCTGGTGGTTAGATTTAAATTGCTTAAAGGAGTTGTCTCATTAATAGCTTTCCGCCTCTGTCTGTGGCTGGGAGTTGAATTTTGGGGGTGCTAGCTTCTCTGCCCTTCTCCTCCCCCTTTCCCCCCCCCCCTCGCACACAGGGGCCCATCCGCCCCTAACTTTTATAAGAGGGGGGGGGCAGGGGGGTTGCTGCCAGGTTAACCCCGTGTGGCCTCCTAGGGGTCTATGTTGCTAATAGCAGAAAAAGAGGGGGTGCGTGTTCCTATACCCTCTGCCTTTGCTTACTATTCCACATTCCACAACAACAAACAAACCCTCCAGAAAAAATACAGGGAAGCGCAAAGTGTTACTCGGATGTGTCCCTAGTAAAAAACACATGAGTTTCAAAGCCCCCTGATCTGTATAGAAATTTTTTAGTTACAGCTCCACGACACATGTTTTTAAAAAACACGGGGCACTGCTGTTCCATCTATCGTATAGAGAGCAGAGGGGCAGGCAACACAGGGTTAAACCCGGCCATGGAATAGAAGCCAGAGTCCCCCCTTCCTCCTCCCCCCCACTACAAAGCTTCTGATGGGGGGGGCTCTTGCTCCAACCGTCTTCAAGGTGATGAGTCATTCGACCACAGCCAGTAAAAATAAGGGTCAACAGGTCGCCCCGCTAAGAAATTTGAGAAGCTGATGCACCCTACGAACAGGGGTACCAAAATCAGTAACATTTTAAAAAAATATATTCAAAAACTGCTTGTTTTTTAAAAATCTTTTTTTTTTTAAAACCCCAAACATTGTGCGAGAAAACCCCCTTTTAAAGGAGGTTGTGGACGGTGAAATTAGGGCAGGGGGGAAATTTTCTGAGAATAGAGAGACTTGTTGGCAAAATCTGGGTGGAGGTAATTTCGAGCCATTACTCTATATGACTGATAGGAATCTCACAATTGTTTGGCATCAAGAAAAGGTTAGTCCCGCCCGCCCATCTTTTTTTGTTTGCATCTGTTCTGCGTTTGTGGCAGTTTTATTTTGGGAGTTGGTTTGCTCCATGGTTCAGAAAAGTATCTTTGGAGGGATACAATTTGGAGGCAAGGTACAAACCATTGTTAAAGTCAAAATATGTCGGTTTGGGTACAGCTAAGTTGGGCCTTCTGGTGATTATTCAGGAGTTGTTATAAATAAGTGCACAGACATTGCATTTGGTATCCTTTCATCAGATAGCAGTGGCCAAGGGTAAAAGGTTAAAGGTACTACAATGGAGACATGGAGGCATGGAAAAGTGTTAAGGTTATCAATGGCGTCACCCAAGACCCGGGCACTGAGTTGGTATATCCCCATTTTGCAGTTCAGAATGACCTCTTTTAAGACCCCGACTGAGGTAGGTCCAGCAGCTGGTTGTGCCAAAGTCGCATATACACTAAGAATTGGATCTGGGCCATTACTATGTGCTGGGTGGGCACCTAGGGGTGAAAAAAACCCATGAGCGTATAGAGTGGAATTTTTTCTGGCCTTTTTTCTGGCCAGGGATTTATAGTGCCATAGAGGACTTCTACCAGTCCTGTCCAGAATGCCAAATTAATGCCCACAGTCACAATTTCGTAGTCCGCTGGTTCCACTACCATTCATTGAGGTACCTTTTGAACATATCGCCAATGACCTGGTAGGGCCACTCTCAAAGTCTGCTAGGACAGATGGTCTGGTGAAACAGTTTAACCGAACTCCCAAAGGGATGCTTAAAATGGTAGTTGACAAGGAAAGGAAGGACTGGGACCATCTGTTACCATACTGGATGTTTTCCATCCGAGAGGTTTCCATGGGATTTTCCCTATTTGAGCTGCTTTATGGTAGACATCCCAGAAGGCTGTTAGACATGGCTAAAGAGACCTGGGAACAGAAACAAACACCACAGCGCAGTGTTATTGACCACATAGTGGATATGCAAGACAGCATTGTGGCAGTAATGCCAGTCGTAAAAGAACATATGCAGCAAGCTCAGGAAGCACAGGCCAGAGTCTACAGTAGGTCTGCAAGGGTCAGGTACTTTAAACCAGGGGACCGTGTGTTGGTATTAGTGACAACCGTAAGAGCAAATTCCTTGCTAATTTGGGATGGTCCCAAAGAGCACGGCCGTTCCTAGGGGCGGGGAGGGTGTGCGGTTTGCCCGGGGCGCCGAGGCTCCGCTCACCCGAGGGGCGCCGCGGCCGCCCTGCCCACCCCTAGGAAACGGCCCTGACTCTGCCGCGACTGGTTTTTAAAAGTCGCGCAAGCCAGCAGCTGCAGGGAGGAGGCGGGACGGATCGTTACCGTCCTGACCCTCCCCTGTATCAGCATCGCAGGGGCGCAACAGCTCTCACCGCGCCCCCTGCGACGCTCGATCTCCTCGGCTGGCAGCTCTGCCGGCCGAGGAGACCCCTGGGAGCTGCGTGCAGCGTAAGCGCGTGATGATGTCACGCTGCTTACACCGCTTTGCAGCTCCACTGCTGAGCAGCTCCGGACCGGGACGCGCGGACCGAGGTGAGTACTCTTTTGTTATTTTATAATTACTTACAGGGGGCACACGGCTACAAGAGGGCACCTGGCTACAAGGGGGGATCCTGTACAAGGGGGGATCCTCTACAAGGGGGCACACTGGCTAAAAGGGGGCATCCGGGCTACAAGGGGGGTATCCTGGCTACAAGGGGGATCCTGGCTCGGGGGGCAACCTGGCTACAATGGGGAACACTGGATACGGGGGGGGCACCCGGGCTAAAAGGGGGGGCCACGGCTAGAAGGGGGACCTGGCTACAAAGGACACCTGGCTAAAAGGGGGGGGCACCTGGTACAAGGGGGGCACCCGGCTACAATGGGGGACCCCTGGCTAAAAGGGGGGGGCACACGGGCTACAATGGGGTCACTGGCTACAATGGGGGGCATAAGGGCTACAAGGGGGGCAACCTGGCTACAAGGGGCATCACGGCTCAAGGGGGGATAAATGGCTAAAGGGGGGCATAAATGGTACAATGGGGGCACCGGGGCACAAGAGGGGCACACGGGCTACGGGGGGGGCATCACTGGTACAGGGGCCACGGCTACGGGGGACACTTTGGCTACAATTGGGGCATCCGGCTAAAAGGGGGGAAACACGGTAAAAGGGGGCACACGGGCTAAAAGGGGGTTTTACTGCTACAGGGGCACACTGGCTACAATGGGGGCACACTGGCTAAAAGGGGGGGCACAGGGCTCAATGGGGGCCCGGCTACGGGGGGCTCACGGGAACAGGGGCACACTGGTACAATGGGGGCACACGGCTCAATGGGGGCATCCTGCTACAAGGCACACTGGTACGGGGGGCATCGCTGGCTAAAAGGGGGCACAGGGCTCAGGGGGGCATCTCTGGCTACGGGGGTGGGCATCCTGCTAAAAGGGGGAAACATGCTAGGGGGGGGATACTGGCTTGGGGGGGCATCACTGCTATAGGCGGGGCATCCTGGTACAAGGGGGGCACACGGGCTACAGGGGGCATCTCTGGCTACGGGGGTGGGCTCACTGGCTACGGGGGGGCATCAGGGAGAAGGGGGGCTCTACGGCAGGGGGGCTCTACTGCTACAGGGGGCTCTTCGGGCTACGGGGGCATCACGATAACGGGGGGCATCTACTGGCTACGGGGGTCACTTACAAGGGGGGCCACACTACAAGGGGGGCTCCGGGTACAGGAGGGCATCTCTGGCTACAAGGGGGCATCTCTGGCTACAAGGGGGCATCTAGGGCTACGGGGGGCATCACCTGATAACAGGGGGCATCTAGGGTACAATGGGGCTTACGCTACAAGGGGGGCATCACGGGCTAAAAAGGGGCACACTAGCTACAAGGGGGGCTCTTGGCAAATGGGGCTCCTGGCTACGGGGGGTTCATCCCGGCTAGAGGGGGATCACTGGTAAGGGGGCATCAGCTACAGGGGATCACGATAACAGGGGGCATAAACTGGAAAAAGGGGGCACAACTGGCAAAAGGGGGGCAAAAACTACACAGGGGGACATAAAGGGCTACAGGGGGAATCTACGCTACAGGGACCACGGGCCTACAGGGGGCACCGGGCAAAGGGGGGCCTTTAGTGGCTACGGGGCAAATTCATGGCACCATAGATCTAAGATGGGGGTTTGTATAGAGGATAGTTGGTTGGAAAATGCTGATAAAGTGAGGATCTTAAAGAATTTGTTTTGAAATTTTTACAGTGAAGAGTCGGGATTGTCTCATGGCGTCGGGAAGATGGAGAAGAAAAGAAAAGAGAACAACCTTAAAGGCGTCTCCTGTGAGTCACTAATAAAAACTTTTCTGTAACCATTTTAGTGGCAGAGCCTTTTTTCGCGTGTACCACACTTTATGCGGTAATATTGGTTTAGAAAAGGGTTTTTAATCATAATGGTCTTTGTTTATTCAGACTATGTGGGGTGTTGTGGTCAGGTGTTGCTTTTTTGGGTCACATGTGGTGATATGGGTCATGGTGTGGGGTAAAATTCGGTCACTGTGTGCTGGTATATTTTGGCTTAGTGGTTTTGGGATTCTGGTTGGTGAGTGGGTTATTTGGTAACGTATTTTAAATCTGTAATTTATATGTTCAGATTGGGAAAGCTTTCTGTATATTTTTGATTTGGTTGATGGTGAAAGCACTGTGTTTTTTATGGACATTTTTTTCAGGGAGGGGGGGGGCGAAATTTCTTCACCCGCCCTGATGAAATTTTAGCCCAGGAACTGCCCTCCCAAGGTCAGGGAAAAAGAAGTGAGGTAAATTCAAAGTGTACCAAACCCGGGGGAAAAAACCATTCAAATTTTTCTATTAAATTTGAAACCCTGGAAGGACATTACCACACCGAGTTACCAAGCCGCATATCACAGTCGTTATTTGGGATTTAGTACAAGAGGGCGAAGTTCTGCAGAAAATAGAGAGACCTTTTCAAAATAACCCGTCGGGCAAATGTCATTGAGCATGACTGTTACAGACCCTCTCCAAAAGGTGAGGCCGGGCCCTATCGTAACCCAAATCGAGGCAGCTATCTCAAAGGAGGTACAGAAGATGTTATCCCCTTTGGATTATAAGAGGTCAAAAAGTGCTGGTCAATCCCATTGTCCTTATCCTAGACATGATGGCACTCTCAGTTTTGTAAAAATTTTGGGTTAAATGAGGTACAAAATTTGTGCCTCCCCCATCTTAAGGTGTATGAATTATTAACGGCTGGGGGCCCCACAAGATATATTACTGCTTTTTACCTGACCAAAGGCAATTTGGGATGCCACTTACAAAGTTGGGAGAGAAAAAAAAAGTTTTTTTCCATTCGGGACATTTTAGTATTTGGGGACCCCTTTTTGGGCACAGATGCCCCCCACATTTCAGGGATGAGAATTTAATTCACACCCCCCAACATAGCCCGGGCCCATTAAGATGTTAATTTTTTGCACAGACTGGGAATCCACCTACGAAGGTCCAGGCCTGGTAAGACTCCATTGGGTGGCTGGGATGACAGCAAACCCAAAAAAGTTGCGATCGTCTTGAGGGGGTTTCTACTTGGGTTATAAATTTGGCGGTGGGTTTTTTAAACCACAAAGTACAAATAAAGGGATTATTGCAAAATTTTTTCCCGATCGTAGCTTCCCTTATGATCTTTGGGGCTGTCCACTAGGGTAAAAAAAGGGACAAAAAAAAAACAGAGGGAACCTTCCTAAACTAAATTTAAAAGGGTTAATTGCGCCTGACTTTAAAAGGAATTTATATACAGGCAGATCCTCTAATGTGGTCTAGGGGAAGACCTCTCACAGGTATAAGGGAAAAACACCCATGTTTTACTTAAGCAGAAAACAACATTGGCAGAAAAAATTACTCCATAATTTAGAGAGAGTCCTGGGTGTTTAAGTGGGCGAAAGGTTTTTAAGGGGACTATTTGTTTGGGGAACAAATTTGACTGGTCATGACCACTCACCTTTAAAATGGTGGCACGAATAAAAGTAAAAAAGAAGGGTTACCAGGTGGGTTTTTGGCCACAAATTTTAATTTATTTGGGGAAAACCCTGCTTCTCAACAAGGGGAATGCAGATGCGTTTTTCATTTGTTGAGGATTGCTTTTTCATCGAGTCAGGTAGTCGATGCGCCGCTACGATAAGGTTTTTTTTTTGGGTAGTGACATCGATTTTGACGATTACATTAAAACTATGGGGGAGCAACAACACCCCATTATTTCACCCAAACAAAACTGGAGAACTGAAATTTAAAATCCCAAAAGTCAAAAAAAAGGATAGGCTACTCTTGGGGAAAAAACTTAGGTTTTAAAAACCCCAGAAAAAAAATCACAGACCATTTACATCCCTCTTTTACCACAGCATGCCCTTAAACCCCCGCATCACCCACA
>JAODAL010021517.1:0-66909 GCA_025379985.1 Phyllomedusa bahiana | reverse complement strand
ACCCCCCCCTTTGGCAGGAACACCACCCCCCCTCCCCAAAAAAAAAGTGAAATTTATGGTCACCTTAATTAATACAGCAACTGGTTCCCAGGGTGCACAGCTCCAGTTATGAGTTATGGCTGTCAACTCTTACACCCAGATCTTTACTTACATAGTCCTGGAGGGCCCCTTTAAACCAAGGTCTTATATGCTGTATGGCCCTACCGCAGAGCAGACGCCACCAGTCGCATGCGACATCTTTCCCAGTATATTGTGATAACACACTTATGTCCATACTCCTAGGGGGCGTCACTTACCAAAGGCGTACCTGAAAAAGAGAGGAGAGGAACATCATAGAATGTAACAACAACAATGGAGATATTTGCCGTCCTATATTACACACTAAATCAGACGGCGACATTATATCGTCATTATATCATCAGACGATGCGGCCACAAAGAGAACTGGGATGGACTATTATATTGTAAAGAGAGCACCGCCCCCCGAGGAAAACGTCTGTGCTGTGACCCCGCCCCCACGGAGCTGCTCTCCATGCTACCTACACTCTTGTATAGTTCATCAACAATTTTCTTAGCAAGTGAACACGATTTGGATTTTATTTATCATAATGTCCCACAGAGCAAATGATTAGAGCTTAGCCAGTCTGTCTTACAGGTGTAGACTCTCTAGGGGAGGCTTCTTGTAGAGTCCAGGCCTCAACTGGTAAAGGCATGATGGGGACTTGCTACATCTTGCTACAGACACCACCACACACCTTTAGAAATTGTGTAGAGTTCAGGCCTTGATGGATAACAGATGATGGGGACCTGCTTCATCTTGGTGCAGACACCACCACACACCTACATAGGTTTTGAAAAGTCCAGGCCTTGATGGATCGCGCATTATGGGGACCTGCTACATCTTGGTGCAGATAACCCCACACACCTTCATACAGTAGGTCTTGAAAAGTCAAGGCCTTTGATAGGTCAGGCATGATGGGGACATGCTACATCTTGGGGCAGACACCACCACACACCTTCATACGTCTTGTAGAGCCCAGGCCTTGACAGATCAGGACATGATGGGGAGCTGCTACATCTTGGTGCAGACACCACCACACACCTTTAGATGTTATATAGAGTCAAGGCCTCGATGGATCATTCATGATGGGGACCTGCTACATCTTGGTGCAGACACCACTGGACACCTTCAGAGGTCTTGTAGGGTCCATGTCACAAAGGATCAAGGCATGATAGGGCCCTGTACTCGGGTGCGACACCCCCCAAACACCTTCATAGTCTTGAAGAGCCCCAGGTCTTGCATATGGGCTTGGGGGGCCCCTGTACATTTGGGTTTGAGATACCACCAGACACCCCCAATACGTCTTTAGAGTCCAGGCTCAGAGGGAACGGGGTTTTTTGTGGGGACTTGTTACATCTTGGTGCAGACACAACACACCTTTATACAGTATGTCTTGTAGAGCCCAGGTCTTGGCATATCAGGGCTTGGGGGGCCCCTGAAACATCTTGTGCAGCACCCCCCAACCCCTTTCATACGTCTTGAAGAACCCGGGTCTTGGCATATCGGGCTTGATGGGCCCAACTCGGGGTGCAGATACAACCAACCCCTTCATACGTTTGTAAGTCCGGGCCAGATGGAACAGGACTTTGAGGGGGACTTTTTACATTTTGTGCAGACCAACAACCTTTAAAAATATGTCTTGTAGAGCCAGTCTTGGCATATCAGGGCTTGATGGGGACCTGCTACATCTTGGTGCAGACACCACCACACACCTTCATACGTCTTGAAGAACCCAGGTCTTGGCATATCAGGGCTTGATGGGGACCTGCTACATCTTGGTGCAGATACCACCAGACACCTTCATACGTCTTGTAGAGTCCAGGCTCAGATGGAACAGGACATGATGGGGACTTGTTACATCTTGGTGCAGACACAACACACCTTTATACAGTATGTCTTGTAGAGCCCAGGTTTTGGCATATCAGGGCTTGATGGGGACCTGAAACTCTTGTCAGATCCCACCAGACCCTTCATACTTTTTTTTTGAGGTCCGGGCTCAATGGAAACCCGGGAATTGATGGGGGTTTTTTCCCCTTGGTGTAGCCAACCCCACAACCTTTACATGTTTGTAAAGCCTAGGTTTTGGTATAGGGCAGAGGGGGACCTGTACACTTGGTGCGACATCACCAGGGCATTTTAGACATCTTCTAGTGTCCAAGCCTCGACAGGCCAGAGCACCAGAGGGACCTCCGCAGTATTTGGCAGGTGGTTTTAATGTTACAGCCGATCAGTGTACAACCCCCCAAATTTAAACCAACGTTTCCTACCTTTCTGCGGGACGCACTAAATTGGCCAAAAATGAGCCCCCATGCACGTTTTTAAAAGGGGGGGGTGTTATTAATTAGAGAGCGCTCCCCGGAAAATCCATTCAGAGGACGCTCCCGTGAACCATCTTCCCCCTCCAAAACTACAAATTCAGTTTCCAAGCCAGACCTTATTTTGAGGAAGCCGGAGACAGGGGGCCGGGATTTCAGTGGGACAGGAGTCAGAAGCGCTGCCTGTTTATAATGAAATGAATCTTTGAAATCCAATCCTCTCCCGAGTGTAAGAAAACCCCCGCCGCCCAGCTCCCGGCTCCGTCCCCCGGGGGTTATTTGGGGCTGTTCTTCAAATAAGCAAAAGGAGAAAAAGACAAAAAAAAAGGATTTTTTTTTTCTCCATGAGGATAAAGCTGTGAAGCACAGATGTGCCCCCCCGTGAAGAAGCACAACGGAGGGAAAACAAAGCACGGGGCGCGGCACACCGGGGTATATACACATGTGCAGGGCTCCTTATTAAAGGTCAAAGCCGGGGCGCGCGGCACACCGGGGTTATACACATGTGCAGGACTCCGGGATAAAACAGGTAAAGCGCGGGCGCAGCGGCACACCGGGAGTATTTAAACATGTCAGGACTTGGGGATATACAGGGCAAAGCCGGGCGCGCGGGACACCGGAGTTAACACATGGCAGGACTTGGTATTAAGGCAAAGCGCGGGCGCACTCTCACCGGGTATATACACTGTGCAGGCGGGGGGTAAATTTCAGGTCAAAACGCAGGCGTAGCGGGACACCGGAGTATTACAATGTGCAGGAAACCCATATATATTGATTCAAAACGGGGCGCGCGGCACACCGGGGTATATACACATGTGCAGGATCCGCTATATTACAATTTTAAAACGCAGGCGAGCGGCACACCGGAGTTTTTAACATGTGCAGGACTCCGTATATATGAAACAAAGCGCGGGGCGCGGACACAAGGGGGTATTACATTGGCGGACTCCATTTTTTTAATCAAAGCCGCGGGGCCAGGGCCACCCCGAGTATATACACATGTGCAGGACTCCGCTATACACAGGTCAAAGTGCGGGCGCAGCGGCACACCGGGTATATACACATGTGCAGGACTCCGCTATAACAGGTCAAAGCGCGGGGCAGGGCACACCGGGGTATATACACATGTGCAGGACTCCACTATATACAGGTCAAAGCGCGGGCGCAGCGGCACACCGGGGTATATACACATGTGCAGGAGTCTGCTATATACAGGTAAAAGCGCGGGCGCAGCGGCACACCGGGTTATATACAACATGTGCAGGACTCCGGTATATACAGGTCAAAGCCGGGGCCGCAGCGGCACACCGGGGTATATACACATGTGCAGGACTCCACTATATACAGGTCAAGAGCGGGCGCCGCGGCACACCGGAGTATATACACATGTGCAGGACTCCGCTATATACAGGTCAAACTGCGGGCGCAGCGGCACACCGGAGTATATACACATGTGCAGGACTCCACTATATACAGGTCAAAGCGCGGGCGCAGCGGCACACCGGGGTATATACACATGTGCAGGAGTCAGCTATATACAGGTAATAGCGCGGGCGCAGCGGCACACCGGGGTATATACACATGTGCAGGACTCCCGGTTATATTACAGGTCAAAGCGCGGGCGCAGCGGCACACCGGGGTATATACACATGTGCAGGACTCCGCTATACACAGGTCAAAGTGCGGGCGCAGCGGCACACCGGGGTATATACACATGTGCAGGACTCCGCTATATACAGGTCAAAGCGCGGGCGCAGCGGCACACCGGGGTATATACACATGTGCAGGACTCCCCTATATACAGGTCAAAGCGCGGGCGCAGCGGCACACCGGGGTATATACACATGTGCAGGAGTCTGCTATATACAGGTAAAAGCGCGGGCGCAGCGGCACACCGGGTTATATACACATGTGCAGGACTCCGGTATATTCAAAGCGCGGGCGCAGCGGCACACCGGGGTATATACACATGTGCAGGACTCCACTATATACAGGTCAAAGCGCGGGTGCAGCGGCACACCGGGGTATATACACATGTGCAGGACTCCGGTATATACAGGTCAAAGCGCGGGCGCAGCGGCACACCGGGGTATATACACATGTGCAGGACTCCGGTATATACTGGTCACAGCGCAGGCTCGTCGGAACTCCGGTGATTATTCTGATGTGCAGGACTCCGCTATATACAGGTCAAAGTGCGGGCGCAGCGGCACACCGGGGTATATACATACGTGCAGGACTCTGGTATATACAGGTCAAAGCGCGGGTGCAGCGGCACACCGGAGTATATACACATGTGCAGGACTCCACTATATATAGATCAAAGCGCGGGCGCAGCGGCACACCGGGGTATATACACATGTGCAGGACTCGGCTATACACAGGTCAAAGAGCGGGCGCAGCGGCACTCCGGAGTATATACACATGTGCAGGACTCCTCTATATACAGTTCAAAGCGCGGGCGCAGCGGCACACCGGTGTATATACACATGTGCAGGAGTCTGCTATATACAGGTAAAAGCGCGGGCGCAGCGGCACACCGGGTTATATACACATGTGCAGGAGTCCGCTATAAACAGGTCAAAGCGCGGGCGCAGCGGCACACCGGGGTATATACACATGTGCAGGACTCCGGTATATACAGGTCAAAGCGCGGGCGCAGCGGCACACCGGAGTATATACACATGTGCAGGACTCCGGTATATACAGGTCAAAGCGCGGGCGCAGCGGCACACCGGGGTATATACACATGTGCAGGACTCCGCTATATATAGATCAAACTGCGGGCGCAGCGGCACACCGGGGTATATACACATGTGCAGGACTCCGCTATATACAGGTCAAAGCGCAGGCGCGGCGGCACACCGGTGTATATACACATGTGCAGGACTCCGCTATATACAGGTCAAAGTGCGGGCGCAGCGACACACCGGGGTATATACATACGTGCAGGAGTCTGCAATATACAGGTCAAAGCGCGGGCGCAGCGGCACACCGGGGTATATACACATGTGCAGGACTCTGGTATATACAGGTCAAAGCGCGGGCGCAGCGGCACACCGGTTTATATACACATGTGCAGGACGCCGGTATATACAGGTCAAAGCGCGGGCGCAGCGGCACACCTGGGTATATACACATGTGCAGGACGCCGGTATATACAGGTCAAACTGCGGGCGCAGCGGCTCACCAGGGTATATACACATGTGCAGGACGCCGGTATATACAGGTCAAAGCGCAGGCGTAGCGGCACACCGGAGTATATACACATGTGCAGGACTCCACTATATATAGATCAAAGCGCGGGCGCAGCGGCACACCGGGGTATATACACATGTGCAGGACTCCGCTATATATAGTTCAAAGCGCGGGCGCAGCGGCACACCGGGGTATATATACATGTGCAGGACTCCACTATATATAGATCAAAGCGCGGGCGCAGCGGCACACCGGGGTATATACACATGTGCAGGACTCCGCTATATATAGATCAAAGCGCGGTCGCAGCGGCACACCGGGGTATATACACATGTGCAGGACTCCGCTATACACAGGTCAAAGCGCCGACGCAGCGGCACACCGGAGTATATACACATGTGCAGGACTCCGCTATACACAGATCAAAGCGCGGGCACAGCAGCACACCGGGGTATATACACATGTGCAGGACTCTGCTATACACAGATCAAAGCGCGGGCGCAGCGGCACACCGGAGTATATACACATGTGCAGGACTCCGCTATATACAGGTCAAATAATAATAATCTTTATTTCTATAGCGCCAACATATTCCGCAGCACTTTACAAATTCAAGGGTAAACATACAGTCATTACACATTAAAAGTACTTACAAACGAGACACCAGGTGTGAGGGCCCTGCTCGTGAGAGCTTACAATCTATTCGGGTGTATGGGTGAAACATACGGTAAGAAGTGCCAAGTTTACAATGGTCCGGCCATGTTTCATAAATAGGGGGTGGTTTACATGAAAAATGGATGAACCTGCCACCCAGACTGTACATCTATATACAGATAAGTGCCTGTGAGGGCCCTAGTGTAGGGAGTGACAGATGTGTGTGATAGCAGTTAGGGATCTTGGTGGGCCAGACCGAGAAGATGTATTTTCAGGGCCCTCTTAAAACTGTGAGGGTTGTGAATGTGCCTGATCGCCCGCGGTAGCATATTCCAGAAAATTGGTGCCGCACATGTGAAATCTTGTAGGCGGGCATGGGAGGTCGGAGATTTGAAGGAAATGTAGTCTGATATCATCAGCAGAGGGGGAGCAGGGGTAGGGCGGAAAGGACAGAGAACAAAGGGAGGAGATGTAGGGAGGAGCAGCGCTGTGGAGAGCTTTATGGGTGAGAATGCTGTCAAAGCACGGGCGCGGCGGCACACCGGAGTATGTACACATGTGCAGGAGTCCAGTATATACAGGTCAAAGCGCAGGCGTGGCGGCACACCGGGGTCTATACACATGTGCAGGACTCCGCTATATACAGGTCAAAGCGCAGGCGCGGCGGCACACCGCAGTATATACACATGTGCAGGACTCCGCTATATACAGGTCATCAGTCTCACAACCTCCTAATAGACTTTATGCTAAAAACCCTCAGTGTTTACCAAATCTGATTGCTGTCACTGAATGGAGACATTTCATCCATCTATTTGTCTCTCTCCACCCCATACCTATCAATTTTTCTAATCTATATCTGTTTATCCACCCACCACCAATCTATCCATCTATCAATCTAACATCTATCTATCTCATAGAAAAAAAGGAAAATAGGGGGCGCACAATAGTGTAACATCGTAAAATTCAACAGAAATATTAATACTATAAGGGCGTGCTCACCTCCTGAGGTTGTGCAGAAATAAAAGGCACAACTTTCTTGAAAGCCTGCAGGGCTGTTATTGCCGTCGCCCTTATCACGGCTGCCAGGATCTCGGTCCTAAAAGAGGCTCAAGTTCCAACCAGCACTTGGTATAGTATAGCAGATGCAGACCCCGCGAGGGGAGAGCGTGGATCCGGCGCACTTCTGAAAAGATCACCATCCCTCTCAGGTAGCTACTAAGCTTTGTTGTGTTTTTATTCTTGGTTTTAAATGCATCCGTGGTAAAAGTCCATTGTGCTTTTAATAATAAAGATAACTACTCCTTTACCTACCTGAGAGGGATGGTGATCTTTTCAGAAGTGCGCCGGATCCACGCTCTCCCCTCGCGGGGTTTGCATCTATCTATCTATCTCCTATCCATCTATCTATCTCCTATCTATCTATCTATCTATCTATCTATCTATCTCTCTCGTATATCTATCAAACTTTCCCATCTATCCTATCCTATATATATCTATCTATTTTATCTCATAAACTATCAATCTCATATCTATCTATCTATCTTTTCTCGTATCTATCTATCCTACCTATCTATCTATCTATCTATCTATCTCTATCTATCTATTTCCTATCTATCTATCCTCATATCTATCTATCTATCTATCTATTTTCATATCTATCAATCTCATAATCTATCTATCAATCTTTATATCTATCTATCTATCTCCATATCTATCAATCTCATATCTATCAATCCCCCATATCTATCTATCATCTTTCCCATCTATCTATCTCCCATCTATCTATCTCCTATCTATCTAGCTATCTCGTATCTATCTATCTCCTATCTATCTCATATCTATCAATCCTCATATCCTATCTATCTATCTATCTCATATCTATTCTCTATCCCATCTATCTCGTATCTATCTAAACTATCTATCTATCTCAAAATCCCATCTTCTATCTATCTATCTTTCTCATACCTATCTATCTCATATCTATCTATCTTTTCTCATTATCTTTCTATCTCATATCTTCTAATCTATCTATATATCTATACTCATATCTATCTATCTATCTAATCATATCTATCTATCTCATATCCATTTATCTATCTCATATCTAAACTATCTATCTTATCTATATCTATTCATTTTCTATTTTTATCTATCTCATATCTATCCATCTCATATCTATCTATCTTTTCTCATTTTCAATTCCTCATATCTTTTTCTATCTATCTCGTATCTATCCCATCTATCTCATATCTTATCTATCTCATATCCTATCCATCTCATATCTTTCCATTCATATCTATCTTTTCTATCTCCCTTCTATCTATCTTTTCTCATATCTATCTATCTCATATCCACCTCATATCCATCTACCTCATATCCATCCACCTCATATCCATCCACCTCATATCCATCTATCCATTCGTATCTATCTATCTATCTAATCTCTCTCATATTCTATCTATTTTCATATCTATCTCATATCTAAACTATTCCATATCTATCTATCTATCTTTCTCATATCTTTTCCATCTCATATCTATCTATCTATCTCATATCTATCTATCTCATATCTATCTATCTAATATCTATCTATCTATTTTTATTCTCTCATTTTTTCTATCCCCTATCTATCTATCTAAACTAATCTATTCTATCTATCTACTAAACTCGTATCTTTTCTATCTATCTCATATCTATCTATCTCAATATCTATTCTCATATCTATCTATCTCATATCTATCCATCTCATATCTATCCACTCCATATCTATCTATCCATTTTCGTATCTATCTATCTATCTATCTACTCTCTCTATCTATCTCATAAACTATCTATCCCCATATCTATCCTATCTATCTTCTCATATCTATCTATCTCTATCTATCTATCTCCATATCTAATCTATCTATCCCCTTCATATCTATCTAGCTCATATCTATCTATCTATCTATCTATCTCATATCTATCTATCTCATATCTATCTCTCTCATATCTATCTATCTATCTCATATCTATCTATCTCTCTCATATCTATCTCATATCTATCTATCTCTCTCATATCTATCTATCTATCTATCTCATATCTATCTATCTCATATCTATCTATCTATCTCATATCTATCTATCTCTCTATCTCATATCTATCTCTCTCATATCTATCTCTCTCATATCTATCTATCTCATATCTATCTATCTCTCTCATATCTATCTATCTCTCTCATATCTATCTATAACTCTCTCTAATATCTATCTATCTATCTATCTCATATCTATCTATCTCATATCTATCTCATATCTATTTAGCTTTATAATCCATCCTTACTATCTTATCCATCTATCTACACAGCTATCATGATTGTCCTGAGCACAGCGTACAATAAGGTGGATGCTTTGGTCACAGCGTAGGGCTAGCGGCATAGCCTACGCCGGGGAGCAGAGTCTAAGGCAGGGGAGGGCAATTAATTTTCCCATGGGGCCGCATGAGAAAGTGCGATGGATTTGGGGGGCCGGACTAATAAAAACATAGGGGCAAATGGGGGAAAAATTTCTTTTTGGGGGGGGGATTATCTTTGGGGAAAAACTTACTGGGGGAGGTATCAAATATACCTCTATAATATGATGGAAACACAGTAAGGCGGGAAATTTACAGTTTCCCCCTCAGAAAAGGTGGTATGTTGATGTAGTCCCCCCAGTCTGGCAGGTATATACGCTCCCCCCCAGTCAGGTATATAGATATAGGTACCCCCAGGCAGGTATATAAAATACAGCGCCCCACAGGCAGGTTATAAGATAGGACAGCCCCCTCAGGCAGTTTCCTTTGATAGGTAACTCCTTTCAGGCAGGTTCTAGTTAGTTAGGGGGTCCCTACAGGCAAAGGGTTTTAGTTAAAGCTTCACACAGGGGAGGTATATAAATGTTAGGTCTCCCTACAGGGAGGAAAATAGTTAAAGCTCCACCCCAGGCAGGTATAATTTGTTAGGGCTTCCCAAAAAGGCAGGTTTTATAGTTAGGTGTGTCCCAGGCAGGTATAAAAGGGGCAGTTAGGGGGTGTCCCCAGGAGGGGGATTTTTTGTCCCGGTGTGGGCCCCGGCCCGGTTTTATAGAAATTAGGTGTGTCCCCAGGCAGGGTTTTATTGTCAGGTGTGTCCCAAAGGAGGGGTTTTTAGTTAGGTTGTCCCCAGGCGGTTTTAGAGTAGTTGGTGTGGCCCCAGGCGGGATTTGGGGATGTTAGGTGTGTACCCCCGGCAGGTATATAGATAGTTTAGGTGTTTTTCCCCAGGCAGGTATTTAGAAAAGCTAGGTGTGTCCCCAGGGGGTATATAGGGTATGAGGTGTGTCCCCAGGGGGGTATTTTAGATAAAAGGTTGTCCCCAGGCAGGGGTATATAGATGTTAAAGGGGGGTCCCCCGGAGGTATTTGATAGTAGGTGTGTCCCCCGGCAGGTAAAATAGATGTTGGGCTTCCCCCAGGCCGGTATTTTTGTTTTATGGCCAAAATTAAAAATAAACAAACATGATACTCCCCCTTGGCTTAAACCCGCTTCCCGGGCCCAGCGCGCTCATCTTCTATCCCAGGGCTTCCGGGGGGGGTGGGGGTTGATGACGTCATGGCGCCCCGGGGCGTTTCCCCCGTAGCTCCTGGGCCCGCACAGAGTTATTCTCTGTGTGCGCCCAGGAGAGGCAGCGGCGGGGGTGGCGGGTAAATTCATCGCGTCGCTGCCTAAAATTTTCCCCGTAACGTAGCGCTGGGGGCCCGCGGGCCGGCCTCTCAGTAATTTCCCGGCGGGGGGGTGTCAGCGCTACTATTTTGCGAAAATGGGCAGCTTTCGCCCGCGGGGCCGCCCTCCGACGAGCGGGGGACCCCCCGGGGGCCCTAAATTTTCCCAGGTTGGTCTAAGGGCTTTTCCCCCCATTTGGCCCGGGGTTTTCAGATGGTTTTTGGTTTTGAAAGGTTTTGTAAAACCCGGTGAAACCAAACTTTTTCACAGAACCCTATAGAAAAAACGTGCGTGGTCCCCACTGAAAAGGGTTTTCCCCCGGAAAGGTTTTTCAGGGCGTTTCAAAAAAAAAAAAAACGCCCGTCGGGAATTTTGTGTGTGGCCGTCCCTAAACCCCTAAGTGGTTGTTTAACCCCCTTAAGGTAACCCCCGCAGTTTTCCCCTTTTTCCGAGCCCCCAGATGCCCCATGGTGATATTTCCCGTGATGGTGACCCCGGCCCCCGTCTGGAGCTGCTCGGCTCTGCTACATCTAAGCATTTTTGGGCGGCCCTTTTCCCCTTTTAAACCTTTGGGTTTTGGGGTTTTATTTGGGTTGGCTGCAGCCCCTTTGTTTAGGGGGTAGAGAAAAAATTTGTAAATGCCCTTTCCCCGGATTCGGCCCGGGCCCCCCGTTTTCCCCGAAACCCGAACCCCCCGGTGCCCCCGGCGGCTTGGGCGGCCCCCGCCGCCCAAAATACTGTAATGGGAGTTTTTAAGGGGAAACCTGCAGACACTGACCCCAAAAGGGGCCCAATACGGAAAAAAAAAACCCCCATTGTACAGGGGTGCGCCCGGGCCCCCACGCGGCTTTTGAACTCCCCCACCCAATGTCCCCTATTAAAACGGCGCGCTGGGTTCCCCGGATTTCCAAAACAAGGGGTTTTTCGCAGCCCCCCCGAAAGTGTGCGGTGGGGAGCAGCCCCCAATTTCACACAGGGTGCTTCCCTCGCTTCCCAAAGGGCCCGGGGAGGGGGAACCCCCCGCGGGGTTTTAAAAGGGGGAAGGAAGCGAACACAGAATGGTAGTAAATGAAACTTGTCTGGTTTCTGGATTCACTTTATTGTGGTCGAGGGGTTTTTGAGATTGGGAATCCCTTGCTGCAATTACAGGGGCCCGGGAAATTAAAACCCCCGAGCGTCCCCGGGCCCGGGGGGGGAGAGGAAACTTTTGTGATAAAATAGGGTTATATTTAAGAGGAGCTGAGTCTGTGATTTTAGGGTTATATGATAGAGGAGGGTGAGCTCTGTGATTATAAAGGGTTTTTAGATAGAGGGAGAGAAGCTGGGGCTCTGGGATATAAGGGTTTTTATAATAGAGGAGGGGAATGGCTTTTTTTGTGATTATTGGGGTTTTATGATAGAGGAGAGAAGGCTGGGGGCTCGGGGATATTTTTTGGGTTATATTTATAGAGGGAAAGGGGGCTGGCTCTGTGATATTTAGGGTTTTAGATAGAGGAGGGGAAGAGTGAGCTCTGGTTTTATATAGGGTTTTTATGATAGAGGGGGGAGAAGCTGAGGGTCTTTTGCTATATTTGGGTTTAATATGATAGAGGAGAGAAACGAGCTCTGTGAAAAATGGGTTATATGATAGAGGGGGAGGAGCGGGGCTCTTTTGATTTTATGGGTTTTTATTTATAGGGGGAGGAGAAGCTGAAACTCTGTGATTTAGGGTTATATGTTTGAGGAGGGGGAGGGAGGCTCTGTGATATATAGGGTTTTATGAATTGAGGAGAGAAGAAACTGAGCTCTGTTTATATATAGGGTTTATGAATTTGAAAAGAGAAAATTTAGCCGTGATAATAGGGGGTTTTTTGATTTGAGGAGAGAAAAGTGAGCTCTGTGATATTTTTAGGGTTATATGTTTGGGAGGAGGGGCTTTAGCTCTGTTGGGTATATAAGGGTATAGGGTAGAGGGGAGGAGTGGGGCTTGTTTCTATTTGGGTTATTTGTAGAGGAGAGAAGCTGAGCTACCCCCCGTGATATATAGGGTTTATATGGGTTAGGGAAAAAGCTGAGCTCTGTGTATATAGGGTCTTAGGGTTAGGGGGCCCCGATTTATATGGGGTTTTTTCCGGGTACAGAGAGAATTGGCCAAAAAAATGTTTTTTAAATTTTTAATGCCCCTAAAAGGTCCCTTTTTCCCGGGTTTATGGTGGCCCAAAAGTAAAAATTTTAAAATAAAAAAAAAATAAGAAAAAATATTTAACTCGGGTCAAACCCCAACCCTTTTTTGTATGTCCCGTCCGACCTAAAATTATAACAGCCCCTGATGGGGGAAAAGTCTTTTGCCTTTGAAAAAACAAATATGTAGAAAAAAAAAAAAAAAAATTGATAATGTGAAAAACAGACTTTTTTCATCTTCTTTATTACAGTGTGAATCTAGTGCTCGGCGACCTCCCCTTTGTGATGCTCCAGTTTGACTGGAGTCCGCCTGTCCTGACCTCCGGCTTGTGAGCCGTTTTCACCTGTTTGCTGCCTGCCTTGACCTTCTGTACCCCGCCTGCACGCCAGCCCTTTACCCTAAATTGTGTGCTGGGGTGAGCAACTCTGGTTTTCCCTACAGCCGAGTCCAGGGGTTTAGGGTGAAGGTCAGGGGGCTCCTCAGCGGGGCTTAAAGAAAAAGAAACCCCACCGGGAGGGGGGGCCCCAGCAGGGGGTTTAAACCCCAGAAGATCCCAAACCCGCTCGTGACCAAGGAGCCTCAACGCTGCATCAGTGCTGTAGCCCCTTTATTCTCAGGGTTGTTGGGGGTCCCAGTGGTCTACCCCCCCCCCCCCCACCCCCGAATACATTTTAACCATATGCTGTCACTTTATAGCACAGGACTACCCCTTTAACATCACACGACACCTTGAGAAGTGACAAGTCATGGTTGGAGCACTTGGCAGTGGCTGCAGTTGTTACTTGGATGAGGACGGTGATATTGGAACAAGAAGTTTTCATAAGACCCAATGTTATTCTTCCTCTATAAATACTGCGCCGCCTCCGCTGTTGCCGCTCAACGGAGGAATGAGAAGAAGATGCTGGAAACGGAGATGATTGGGGCTTGGCACCAACCAGTTTAGTCTCTGCAGATCCTTACAAGAGGTTGCAAAAATCTTCCTACCCCTTGAACAGTTCCTCATTTTTAAACGTTACAGCCACAAACAAAGGGGCAGCTTCAGATTCACGATTCCTGTCTCTTCCTGATCAGGCTGTGGGTGGTTCTATAACAGTGAAAGCATATCAGCTCCCTGTTCTCTGCTCTTCTAAGTGCACTGACATGAGAGCAGGAGATCTTATCTTTAGAGCAGAGAGCTTCAGATTCGTGTTTCCTGCCTCTTCCTGGTCAAGCTTGGTGGGTGGTTTATAACAGTGATAAGCATATCAACTCCCTATTCACAGCTCTTCTAATTGCACTGACATGAGAGCAGGAGATCTTATCTTTAGAGCAGAGAGCTTCAGATTCGTGTTTCCCGTCTCTTCCTGGTCAAGCTGCGGGTGGTTCTATAACAGCGATAAGCATATCAACTCCCTATTCACAGCTCTTCTAATTGCACTGACATGAGAGCAGGAGATCTTATCTTTAGAGCAGAGAGCTTCAGATTCGTGTTTTCTGTCTCTTCCTGGTCAAGCTGTGGGTGGTTCTATAACAGTGATAAGCATATCAACTCCCTATTCACAGCTCTTCAAATTTGCAACTGACATGAGAGCAGGAGATCTTATTTTAGAGCAGAGAGCTTCAGTTTCGTGTTTCCTGTCTCTTCCTGGTAAAAGCTGCGGGTGGTTCTATAACAGCGATAAGCATATCAACTCCCTATTCACAGCTCTTCTAATTGCACTGACATGAGAGCAGGAGATCTTATCTTTAGAGCAGAGAGCTTCTGATTCATTTTTCCTGTTTCTACCTGCTAATGCTGTGGGTAGTTCTATAGCAGATTAGCATATCAGCTCCATATTCAAAGCTCTTCTAGTTGCACTGACATGAGAGCAGGAGATCTTATCTTTAGAGCAGAGAGCTTCAGATTCATGTTCGGTCTCTTCCTGGTAAGGCTGTGGGTGGTTCTATAGCAGTGATAAGCATATAATCTCCCTATTCACAGCTCTTCTAATTGCACTGACATGAGAGCAGGAGATCTTATCTTTAGAGCAGAGAGCTTCAGATTCATGTTTCCTGTCTCTTCCTGGTCAGGCTGTGGGTGGTTCTATAACAGTGATTAGCGTATCAGCTCCCTATTCACAGCTCTTCTAATTGCACTGATATGAGAGCAGGCCATGATAGCTATAGTCCAGAGAGGCTCAAAGTAAACAAGTCATTAATCTCCTTAGTTTGTTAGAGATAACACACTCTGTTCTCCAGCTGCCGGCTGTGTGCCGACCTGTGGCGATGTCACTCCCTGCTCTCAGATAAGACAAAGAGAAGAGAGAAAAACGGTAACCAGAGAAACCTGTGTGTACTCCGAGCAGATAAAATCTCTCTTATCTCCTGAACAGAGCAAAATAAACAAAGCAATGTACCTGGAAAAAAAATTTCATTTACCGTTCTCTACTTGTTGAAAGCTAATTTTTGCATTGAGACATCCCCTTTAAATGTATTTTAGGGATTTTTTTATGTGATAGATCAACACATAGTAGCAAATATGATACTGGTTGTAAATTAAAAAGCTGAAAAGTGTGGTGTGCATATGTATTCAGCCCCTTGTACTTTGATTTCCCTATATAAAATCCCATATTCCCGTTGTAGATCGCAGTTGTGATGAATTCCTCCTTTTGTAACTTTGTCTGTAAGCAAGGCTACATCTGAGCTGAAGCTAGAACCTGAAGTCGTGAATATAATTCCAGACTTACAGTGGAAACTGACACTACCAAAAATTGAGCAGAAGACTCGCAGCAACTTTGTAGGACAATTCACATGTGTGTACCGAACGGTCTGTGGGAAAATGGGTAACAACTGCTATGGATAAAGTAATGGTGGTGAAAATGTCTACTAACATCTGTAAATACATATCACAAGGCATTATAGGAAAGGAGCTGAGAAGCTCAAGTGCCCTCTATTGGATGTAACAAATCCTCAATTTGCTTTTTGCCCCTCGTCAGTGCTGAGCAGAGCAAAAGTGGCCAGCATCACTCATCTGCATACAGCCGTTTCGGGGTTTTGCCCCTCATCAGTGCAGAGCAGAGCGATACTGGCCAGCATCACTCCTCTGCATACGACCGTTTCGGGCTTTTGCCCCTCATCAGTGCAGAGCAGAGCGATACTGGCCAGCATCACTCATTTGCATACAGCCGTTTCAGGGTTTTGCCCCTCATCAGTGCAGAGCAGAGCGATACTGTCCAGGAGCACTCATTTGCATACAGCCATTTCGGGGTTTTGCTCTTCATCAGTGCAGAGCAGAGCGATACTGGCTGGCTGGGTGGGAGGCAATGAGTGGCTCAGAAAGGGAAAATCTCTCCTTGGGGAGAGCGCCATTTCGGCTTGTGGAGATTCGAAATTGCCTTTTGCACTCCACGAAGCATCTGCATATCACAAGGCATTGTGGGAAAGGAGCTGAGAAGCTAAAGCGACCTTTATTGGATGGAGCAAATCCTCAATTTGCTTCTGACCCACAGTCTTTGGCAAGCAGAAGGGATATTAACCAAGCCAGCATCACTCATCTGCATACAGCAGTTTCGGGATTTTGCCCCTCATCTGTGCAGAGCATACTGGCATACATTTAAGAGAGAAGAGTAACCTAAGCGTCCGTCCACACACCGAGCATTTCCATTCAGGAAATCCACGCGGATTCGAATTTTAAAAGCCATCAAAAATCGACTGTAAAACCAACCCCAATGAAAATTAGAATTGTAGTCCACACGACTCCGATTTTCTGAAGTCGGATTTACAAAAAACTTAGAACATTTTCAATAATAATCCGCCATATTTCACATCAAAAAACATCTCTACGTCGGATCCGTGTACAAAGCCCCATAGAGATGAATGGGACTGGTTTTCTGACTGTGAGGCCATGTTCACACGGCTTATTACGCCGTATGGCCGGGTGGGGCGGGGGGGGGGGCCGGCACCTCGCCGGCCCATAGACTTGCATTACCAGCGGCGCGTATACGCCGCGGGTAATTCACTTTTAACTTCTCTCCCCCCGCGGCGGATTCGCCGAGCAGCGAGAGGAGACGTAATCCATAGTTCTCTATGAGAATTACCGTAAAGACTGGGACGTTTTCCAGCTGTAATTTGCGCACTAATTACGGACTGAAATACCTGCAACTATAGAGATGTGGCAATGTAAAAGTCTTCTGACTGCTACGATCGCATCAGCTGCTAGTAGGAGTATCCCTCTCTCCCATCAGTCATTAGCAATAGAAACACAGGTTGCAGCAATGCAAAGTAGTGAAAAAAAATTTTCAATTTATTGTAGTTCCTTAAAAACATAACAATAATCTTGGTGCACAAACTAGTGTTTACTTGCGTGAAAAACATAGACAGTCCGTAGCCAGTCAAGGCCCCCAAAATCCATGGGTACAAACTTGTGGCGCTCCAGCGGTCTCCTGTGCACGGACCCAAAACGTAGTGGAGCAGGTAAGCGTACAGACAGGCGGGGTCCAGGACGGACAGGTGACGTGTGACGTTTCGGGGAGGACTCCCCCCTTCCTAAAAACACGTAACCCACCACCCCCACCCTCACTTTTATACTCTATTTTGAGTGCCCCTATTTTAAAACAAAGAACATTTTAAAAAACAAGCAATACACTATATATATTTTACAGAATTGCGTTAGTTTACAAAACGCTCTGAGATTAAGATCTTCATTAAGGCCGGCCGGCTTTCAAGGTATTAAGCCTAAAAATCCAGGCTGCCTCTTTTTGAAATAGTTTCTCTCTAAATTCTCCCCTTTTTTGCATCTGACTTCCTCCAAAACACCCCCATTTTAGCTCTGCTACTCTATGACCTGCTTTCAAAAAAGTGCCTAGCTACTTTTATTTCTCGCCAAATTTCTTCTTTAGCGGTTCCTCTATTTTAGAATCCCTCCTAGTAGCTGTTCTAATATTGGAGCGATGCTCTGTGATTCTTGTCTTTATATTTCGCATGGCTCTATATACCTGCATACCCTATACAGAGGGTATGCAGGCAGTTAGAGAAGCATTAGGGGAGGACCATACCTTGACCAATGCCCAAATTAACTTCATTTGGATCTGCTAGATATCATCTTAAGCAAAAAACTTTGTCAAATTTGGTTCAGATGTGTACCTACAGCTGCAGGGGACATCTATGGGGTCCCCTGTAGCTCCGAGTTACGCGAACCTGTTCATGACTGCGTTTGAGCATAAATATATCTACACTAGTCCCCACTACAGTTGCGTTAAGGCGTGGTATCGCTATGTCGATGACGTCTTTATGTCATGGTCAGGCACAAAAGAAGAATTCCATACATTTGTGGAATACCTTAACCAGATCCATCCCCTCATCAAATTTACCGCTAGTATCAATCGTGAGGTCATACACTACCTCGATGTAGAATTAGAAACAGTCTACAGGTATTACCCACCTGTACAAAAACGATTGACAGGAATAATCTTTTGCACCAAAAAAAGCCAACATGCTCCACAAATATTCATTTGTATCCCCAAGGGCCAATTCATGCGAGCTAGGAGAATTTTGCTCCTCAGAATCCCTATATAGAGAACAGGAGAAGATCCTTATTGAGAAATTTGTGGCCAGGGGATACAAGAGAGATGAATTAGAACAGACAGCAGGTGAAGTACTTCTTATGGAAAAGGGAAACACTATTAAAAGGGACTGATAAGAGGCCTAAAACAGATCGCCTTATGTTCATTAGTAAAATATGATGCTCATAGTGACCTAGTGAAAAAAAACTTCTAAGTATTGCATGTCTTGCCCAGCGACCCCAAATATGGCAAAATGTTTGCACAGAGACCACAGTTTATTTATAAAAGGGGCCGTACCATCGGCAGCACTATAACATCTTCACAATTGAAGGTAGACAAACCTTATAAAACTGCGGCACGTTTTTGGACATATCCCTGTTTAAGTTGCGTTAATTGCAACTCTATAATCAAGGGTGCATACATTTGTCATCCACACAAGGCATAAAATAACACTTAGAGGTTTTTTCACCTGTAACACTAAATCAGTGATTTATTTGCTCAAATGCGTGTGGGAAGGGTACGTTGGCCAAACCATGCGGGAAAAATAAAGACAAGAATCACAGGCATCGCTCCAATATTAGAACAGCTACTAGGAGGGATTCTAAAATAGAGGAACCGCCCAAAGAAGAAATTTGGCGAGACTACAGTAGCTAGGCACTTTTTTGAAGCGGTCATAGAGTAGCAGAGCTAAAATTTGGTGTGTTTTTGGGGGAAGTCAGATGCAGAGAAGGGGGAGAATTTAGAGAGAAAAAAATATTGCAAAGAGAGGCAGCCTGGATTTTCAGGCTTAATACCTTGATGCGGCCGGCCTTAATGAAGATTCTTAATCTCAGAGCGTTTTTGTAAACTAACGCAATGTCTGTATTATTTATATAGTGTATTGCTTGTTTTTTAACATGTACTTTGTTTAACAATAGGTGCACTCAATATAGGTATAAAAGGAAGTGTGGAGGGGGGGTGATTACGTGTTTGAGGAAGGGGAGAGTCCTCCCCCAAACGTCACACGTCACCTGTCCGTCTGGACCCCGCCTGTCTGTACGCTTACCTGCTCCACTACGTTGGCTCGTGCATCAGGGAGACGCTGGAGCGCCACAAGTTTGTACCCTGGATTTGGGACCTTGACTGGCTACGGACTGTCTATGTTTTTCAGCAAGTGCCTAGTTTTTGCACCAAGATTATTGTTATGTTTTTAAGGAACTACAATAAATTGAACGTTTTATTCACTACTTAGCATTGCTGCAACCTGTGTTTCTATTGCTAAGGACTGAAATACCTCCCATTTTAAGCCGTGTGAACATAGCCTGAAACCTCCGGACAAAAACTACCTCAAAATCCACATAAAAACTGTGTCGTCCAACGTGGTTTTTAATGGTAGAATCCAACAAGTATTTGGACGTGGTCGTGTGGATGTACCCGAAAAATAGCGGCCGCATCTCCTTGCCCCTTCCCTACAATCGCAATCCTAAAACCTTAGTAATCCAGCAGGTTGCTGCTTGGGATTCCCAGCTTGGCTTGCTTTAGTAATCAGATTTTTCTAAATATAAGCTTAGGAAAATAATCTCTTCAAGATGACCAGAGGCACAAGATACCAACTAGATGGTCATAACCCTTCATTGCAACAAGTGTCTGGCAGACAGGCATTGTGCCACCAGCTTGGTAGCCGCCTCCTATCGTCACCTCCGCCTGCTTTATAAATCAGATTTTTCAACATCTAGACTTAGGCAGAGAATATCTTTAAGATAACCAAAGCTACAAGGTTTCAGCTAGAAGGTTATTACCCTTCAGTACAATAATCATCTTTCAGACAGGTATGGTGCCGCCTACCAGCTTGGCAGCAGCCTTGTCATGCCATCCCCACCTCTGCTTGCTTTATAAATCAGATTTTCCTAAATATAAATTCAGGCGTAAAAACCCCTGTATAAGCAACCAAAGGCGAAGGATATCTACCATTGTCCTTAGTGCAACAAGAATCCGTCAGACAGGCACGGTGCCGCCTATCAGCCTGGTAGCTGCCTTGTCATGCTGGACCCATCTCTGCTTGCTTTAGTAATCAGATTTTTCTCATCGAGAGCCTTGTCAAGCTCTCTCTTCCTGCACTTGCTTTATTAACCAGATTTTCCTAAACGCCAATGTAGGCATAAAACCTCTTTACAACAACCAAAGGCGAAGGAGATCTGCCATTTTTCTTAGTGCAATAACCATCTGCCAGGCAGGTATGGTGCCGCCTATCAGCCGTGTAGCAGTCGTGCTATCCCCACCTCCACTTGCCTTATTGATCAGATTTCTGCTAAACACAAATTTAGGTATAAAACCTCTTTCCAATGACCAAAGGAAGGTGAAGAATATCAACCAGATGGTCCATATCCTTATTGCAATACCCATCTACCAGACAGGAGGAATGCCACCTACCAGCTTGGTAGCAGTTTTGTCATGCTGTCCCCACCTCAGCGTGCTTTAGTACCCATCTCTGCTTGCTTTACCCGCTTGGTAGCAGTTTTGTCATGCTGTCCCCACTCTGCGTGCTTTAGTACCCATCTCTGCTTGCTTTACCCGTTGGGAGCAGTTTTGTCATGCTGTCCCCCCCTCTGCGGCTTTAGTACCCAATCTCTGCTTGCTTTACCCGCTTGGTAGCAGTTTTGTCATGCTTGTCCACTCTGCGTGCTTTAGTACCATCTCTGCTTGCTTTACCCGCTTGGTAGCAGTTTTGTCATCTGTCCCCCCCTCTGCGTGCTTTAGTACCCCTCTCTACTTGCTTTACCAGCTTGGTAGCGTTTTGTCATGCTGTCCCCACCTCTGCCTGCCATAGTACCCATCTCTGCTTGCTTTACCAGCTTGGTAGCAGTTTTGTCATGCTGTCCCCACCTCTGCGTGCTTTAGTACCCATCTCTGCTTGCTTTACCAGCTTGGTAGCAGTTTTGTCATGCTGTCCCCACCTCTGCGTGCTTTAGTACCCATCTCTGCTTGCTTTACCAGCTTGGTAGCAGTTTTGTCATGCTGTCCCCACCTTGCGTGCTTTAGTCCCCTTTCTGGTTGCTTTCCCAAAGTTGGTAGCAGTCTTGTCATGTTTGTCCCCACCTCTGCGGCTTTAGCCCCCATCTTGCTTGCTTTAAAAGTTGGAAAGCATTTTTGTCATGCTGTCCCAAACCCTCTGCTTGCTTTAAAAAATTCAATTTTTCCCAAAAATTTTAAATTTTTCATTTTTAAAACCCATGTACAAAAAAAAAAAAGGCAAAGAAATCTCCCATTTTCTTATTGTAAGGCAATGTTCCCCAACGGCTTTTTGGGCCCCGGATTGGAGCGGGTACTGCGCGCCGGTTTTGGGCCCTGCAGTACGGCCCCAATCCGCCCCAGTAATAGGGTTTAATTTGCACAGTTCCCCATAGGGGGAAAATTTTTGGTTTCCGTTCCTCTCCCTGCTCGGCGAATCCGCCGGGGGGGAGAAAAGTAAAATGTGAATTATTTAGGGGCGCTTACGTCCCCTTTAGTTTAATGACAGTCTATGGGGCCAGCGCCCCCCCGCGGCAGGGGCTGCCGGCGTAACTGCGGGGCCCAAATCCCTCCCCGCAATTAGCCCGGGAAAAAGCCCCCGTCAGAAGGGGAAAGGTGCCGCTACCCTGGGGAGCAGCTTGTCATGCTGTACCCATCTTGCTTGCTTTAGTAAAAAGATTTTTTTTTCAATGTGGGTTTTTGGCGGGGGAATTTCTATGAAAAATCAAAAAATGCAGATGATTGCTATACTTCAGTGCAATAAAACCTCCCGCCAGGCTTTTAGGCTGCTGCAAATTTAAAAATCCCTACAGAAAAAAACCATTTTGTTTCCCCCGACGCAGCCCAAAAAATGAAGGTTTTTACCAGGCCCTTCCGTCATCAGCTTATCGTTTAAAAAAAGTTGAAATTGGAAAGGGGGAGCCCATTTTAAATTTTATACCCCTTTTCTTAAAAATTTTAAACAGAATTTCTGTTTTGGGGGAGCGCAGGGGCACCCCAACCACTGTTTTAAACAGTCCAGAGCACCATTACCTAACCACCATGGCAATGAGGTTTTATGGGGCGGCTGTGATGGACGCAGAGGTGACGACCCCGGTATCAGAGGACTGGACAGGAAAAGCATAGAATCTATTAAACTTTTTTTTTACAAGGGGAAGAAAAGGAAAAATGGAATTTAAATTTATTTAAAAACCTATTAAAGCCAGGATCTTTGGGCCCCTTTCCCCCAGGAGCTGAAAGGTGGTGCCTGATTCGGTTATCTCTATAAAATGGCCGACGGCCAATGGTTTCTTTTGGAAAAAAGGCTTTTTTCTTTTTTTGAAAAGGGGCCAAAATCAAAAGAAGTGAACGGCGAGCAGCGCTTCTTCATTCGTTTTACCCCCCTGGGGGGGGGAGTAACATTGTGCTGATGCCTGAAAACCCACAGACATTGGGATACATTACAGAGCTCGGCACGCAGAGCAATCCCAAAATAGTTCTGCTACCCTCGTCTGGCTTCAGGAAAAAAGGGATCTATGACACAAAGGGACAGTCACAAAAAACATACAAACTACAGAGTATCCACCAAAAACATACAACCCATAAACCCACAATGTTTTTGGGCCCAAAGGGGCCAAAAAACATGGAAAACCCGGTTGCTAGGGGCATGCTGAAAAATAGGCCCGCAACTGAAAATCAAATGGGCCCCACTTTAAATAGGAAAAGGTCTTGGGGAACCCTTTTAAGGAGGGCCAAAATTTCATCCTTGTGATTTAATTTTTGATGACCAAAGAACAGGAGGATGATCTGAATGTCTGTCACAACAATGAAAATTAAAGTTCTTTCAAGGAAGAAAAAAAGCAGAAGGTCCACCAAGGGTTTGAGAATGAGCTAAAGGTCCGCCAAGAGAATGTGAAGAAGCTGGAGGTCCACCAAGGGAATGAGAATGTACTGGTCTGCCAAGAGAATGAGAATGAACTGAAGGTCCGCCAAGGGAATGAGAATGTACTGAAGGTCCACCAAGTGAATGAGAATGTGCTGAAGGTTCGCCAAGGGAATGAGAATGAACTGAAGGTCCACCAAGTGAATGAGAATGTGCTGAAGGTCCGCCAAGGGAATGAGAATGTACTGAAGGTCCACCAAGGGAATGAGAATGTACTGAAGGTCTGCCAAGGGAATGAACTGAAGGGCCGCCAAGGGAATGAGAATGTGCTGAAGGTCTGCCAAGAGAATGTGAAGAAGCTGGAGGTCCACCAAGGGAATGAGAATGTACTGAAGGTCCACCAAGAGAATGTGAAGAAGCTGGAGGTCCACCAAGGGAATGAGAATGTACTGAAGGTCCGCCAAAAAAGAATGTGAGAAGGGAAGCTGGAGGTCCGCCCCAAAGGGAATGAGAATGTACTGAAGGTCCGCCAAGGGAATGAGAATGTACTGAAGGTTCGCCAAGGGAATGAGAATGTACTGAAGGTCCGCCAAGTGAATGAGAATGTGCTGAAGGTACGCCAAGGGAATGAGAATGTACTGAAGGTCCGCCAAGTGAATGAGAATGTGCTGAAGGTCCGCCAAGGGAATGAGAATGTACTGAAGGTCCACCGAGGAATGAGAATGAACTGAAGGTCCGCCAAGGGAATGAGAATGTACTGAAGGTCCACCGAAGGAATAAGAATGTACTGAAGGTCTGCCAAGAGAATGAGAATGTGCTGAAGGTTCGCCAAGAGAATGAGAATGAGCTAAAGATTCACCAAGAGAATGTGAAGAAGCTGAAGGTCCAACAAAGGATTGAGAATGTACTGAAGGTCTGCCAAGCGAATGAGAATATGCTGAAGGTCCGCCAAGGTAATGAGAATGAGCTTCAGGTCCGCGAAGGGAATGAGAAAAAGCTGAAGGTCCACCGAAGGAATAAGAATGTACTGAAGTCCGCCAAGAGAATGAGAATGTACTGAAGGTCTTCCAAGAGAATGTGAAAAGGCTGAAGGTCCACCGAAGGAATAAGAATGTACTGAAGTCCGCCAAGAGAATGAGAATCTGCTGAAGGTCTGCCCAGGGAATGAGAAAAAGCTGAAAGTCCACGAAGAGAATGTGAATGTGCTAAAGGTCCATCAAGGGAAAAAGAATGTACTGAAGACCCGCCAAGGGAATGAGAATGAACTGAAGGTCCTGCAAGAGAATGAGCTGAAGGTCCACCAAAGGAATGAGAATGTACTGAAGGTCTGCCAAGAAGAATGAGAATGTGCTGAAGGTCCACCAAGGAAAAGAGATGAATTGTAACTGAAGGCCCAAAAAACCCAAAGGAAAAGGTAGGAAGGGGGCTGAAGGTCCAAATAAAAAAGGGAAATCGAGAAATTTGTGTCTGAAAGGTTAATACCGCCAAGGGATGAGAATGAACTATCACTGACAGGTCCCAAGTCAAAAGGTAATGAGCTGAAGGTCCCCAAAGGGAGAATGATAAAATGTGGCAGCAGGTCTGGTCTGCCAAGGGAATTAGAATGAGCTGAAGGTCTTCCAAGGGAAAGAGAAGGAGCCGATGGTCCGCCAAGAGAATGAGCTGAAGGTCCGCCAATGAAATGAGAATGTGCTGAAAGTCCATCAAGGAAATGAGAATGCGTAGAAGGTCCACTAAGGGAATGAGAATGCGCTGAAGGTCCATGAAGGAAATGAGAATGCGCTGAAGGTCTTCCAAGGGAATGAGAATGGGCTGAACAAGGGAATAAGGACAAACTGGACAAGGAAATGAGAATGCGCTGAAGGTCTTCCAAGAGAATGAGAATGAGCTGAACAAGGGAATACGAACAAACTGGACAAGGAAATGAGAATGAGCAGAAGGTTGAACAAGGAAAAGAGAATGAGCTAAAGGTTGAACAAGGGAAAGAGAATAAACTGAAGGTCCTCCAAGGGAAAGAGAACAAACTGAAGGTCCACCAAGGAAAAGAGAATAAGCTGAAGGTCCACCAAGGGAATGGGAGGGAGCTGAAGGTCAGTCAAAGGAATGGGAGTGAGATGAAGGTCAGTCAATAGAATCGGAATGTGCTGAAGGTCCAGCAAAGAGCGAGAAATAGCTCTCAAAAAGAAATATGTAATCTGCACTATGCTTTCATTCATGATAATTCATCCTCATGAAGAATTATAACAAGGGCTCAAGTAATTCCAAGGGCCAGGTGGCCAAGGCATTGCGATATCAGGTGTTGGTACTTAAATGTCATATGGGGCATTTTGTATAAAATGCCCATGGACGCTCATACTGCCTGGACTATTGAGCTCCGAATATAGAGGACTTGAGCCACAAAAAAAACTTTAATAATATAGATAATCTATCTGCAAAATTTTAAAAAATGTAAAGGGGCTTTCCACTTAAGACAGGTCCAGTTCAAATGTACTACTGGGGCACATGAGCTCCATAGTGGAAGACAACTGCTTGGGACCCATTCTTGGGACCCAAAATGGTCATTCTGAAAGCAACAGGCCAGCCATTTATTATATGGTTGCCTAATGACTTTTGGTCATGTAATGAGGGTAAATTCACCAGAAAAGGCGAGAATACTAGATGGTTAATAGCAAAAGGAAACAGGGGAGACCTAAGGCACGTTGGTTAGCTACCATCAAGGATAACATGGGAAGGAATATCAAGGAACCAAAAGATGCTGTGGAAAAACAGAGAATTATAGGAGGAACTGGCCTATAGAGTATCCAAGAGATGGAAATGACTAAATGGATAGATGAAAAAGAAGCATGGTGACAACTGGCCTACAGAGTATCAAAGAGTAGAAGACGACTGAATAGATGGAAGACGAAGAAGAAGCATGAGAACTGATCTACAGAGCATCCAAGTGTCAGACATTACTGAATAGATAGAAGAATCATTGGGAGAACTGGTCTACAGAGTATCCAAGGGTCGGACACAACTGAATGGATAGAAGAAGAAGCATGGTGAGAACTGACCAAGAGAGTATCTAAGGTATGGAAATGACTGATTGATAGAAGAAGAAAAGTAGGATGGTGGGAATTGGCCTATACTGTATCCAAGCGTCGGACACAACTGAATGGTAAGAAGAAGCATGGCAAGAACTGGCCTACAGAGTATCCAAGGGTCGGACATGACTGAGTATACAGAAGAAGCATGGTGAGAACTGGTCAACAGATTATCCAAGGGTCCGGCATGACTGAATGGATAGAAGAAGAAGCATGGTGAGAACTGGTCTATGGAGTATTCAATGGTCTGGCATGACTGAATGCATAGAAGAAGAAGCATGGTGAGAACTGGTCTATGGAGTATTCAATGGTCTGGCATGACTGAATGGATAGAAGAAGCATGGTCAGAACTGGCCTACACTGGTATCCAAGGGTCGGACATGACTGAATGGATAGAAGAAGCATGAGTACTGGCCTACAGAGTATCCAAGGGTCGGACACAACTGAATGGATAGAAGAAGCATGGTGACAACTGGCCTACAGGGTATCCAAGGGGCCGACACGATTGAATGGATAGAAGAATCACAGTGAGAACTGGTCTACAGAGTATCCAAGGGGCAGACACGACTGAATGGATAGAAGAAGCATGGTGAGAACTGGCCTACAGCGTATCCAAGCGTCGGACACATCTGAATGGACAGAAGAAGAAGCATGGCAAGAACTGGTCTACAGAGTATCCAAGGGTCAGACATGATTGTATGGATAGAAGAAGCATGGTGAGAACCAGGGCTGTGGAGTTGGCAAGCCGAAGCCCCGACTCCGACTCCTCAATTTCCCAAACCTCCGACTCCCGACTCCTTCATACACTCCTTCATACACATGTTTAAGTGATAACTTTACTGTAGTAAAGTGGTAACATCGGGCTGTTTATCACCTTATGATACAATAATCAAGCTATTTAGGAAGAACAAAACACTGACAAGCAAAAGGGTAACAATGTTTTGATCTTTTGAGCACTTGTGGGTAGAGTTGAAAAAAAGCTGTATTTGTATCCAAGTCCAGTCTGCACCAACATTGGGAATGTGTAGAAGAGACCTGGGATCAGATTTTTGTCAAGATATGCTTGAATCTGATCCAGAGCCCAGAAGGAGTCAGGCAGAGCTGAAAGCCAAAGGTGGATTTACCAAATACTAACACAATAATAAAAATTAACACTTTGATTTTTAGGTGCAAAACTGTAACTAAGCAGATGCTAAATACTTGCAAGTCAAATTTTGTATAAGATGTAAGATGACTGTATATAAAATTACAGTAGCCTCATGTACAAAGCTGTAGTGGATGGTGAAATATGGAGCCTGAAAGTCACAAGTTCAGAACATTGTTACCCTTTTGCTTGTCATGTGTAAAATATATTTATTGGATATGACTTTAGGAACACAAAAAAATTGTAAATATGCAAAACACTGCAGGAACATTTGTGGAGTCTCTGAATTTGTTCTGAGAAATAGTATTGCCTCCATCAGATCCTGCATACATGACCTCGCATCTGATCTCATTATTTCCAGCTAGAGAACGGCCTCTCTACACTAACTTGGGTTGGGTGGAAAGCGGTGACCCACAGGGCAACATCTCTAACAATGTCAGGGTATAAAGGAATTGCCTCAGCCACAGTCAGTTTTGATGAATGGTTGAATTCTTCTACTTCATTGAAAGCAGGAGAAACATTTTGCTGAAATCTGTTTGCCCTGGGAGCGGAATCTTTTCCCCTGGGGCAGCGCTTTGCCTGCTCCATGTCATCCATTACACTCCTCATGTGATGAGGCTGAAGTATGGGAGCAAGCAGCACTGGCCGGACCCAATTCCTCTTGCTCTTTGCAATCGAACTAACTGGACCAACTAATTATATATTTTGGGAGTCGGAGTCGGTCCCTTTTACGACGACTCCGACTCCTGCAAAATAGCCACCGACTCCACAGCCCTGGCGAGAACTGGTCTACAGAGTATCCAAGGGTCAGACATGATTGAATGGATAGGAGAATGACTTTACCAGGCGGGGTAATGAGACATATCGACATCTTTAACGTTGGTAGACGACAACCTATAGACCAAGCTTGGAGATAAAGGTGCAATGATCATGAATGATAGGTGCGGGTTCCAAAACAATAACGTTAAGATACATAAATGTGGAGAAGCCCTTTAAAAGAATACTACAGCAAGCGCCAAACAACACTGGGGGAAATAGAACAGTTTTTTTTACTTATTAATTGCATTTTCGCTTTGCGTCCTATAGATTTCCTTCGCTCTTTATGCATCGAGTTGTCGCGGTAACTCTGCACCCCTTACCAGCTGGAGCAACGCCGCTGGCACCGAATCGCCAGCATTTTGGAAGGAAGAGGGGACAAGCGAGTTCGGCTTTGAAACTGATCCCCTCTTCTCCCACCAGTGACACAGGAAGTTTCCCCAAAGCTTCTTCCTTTTGCAGGAAGGATGACCCCCTATGAGCCCTGTACATTGACTTTAGAATTCTCGGGGATAATCTGCTTCCCTTTTTGTTTTCTATCCCCCGGTCTGTGAAAAACAAGAATTAAAACAAAGGCGACTCTGTTTCCCGGGCCAAACAGAAGGGACACATAAGAGGAGGCAGGAACGGGCAATTAAGCGAGCGGCGAGGCGCTGTGCGTCCCGTCTGTAGCCCATCTATTATGTATGTGTGTATCCTGTCACTGCGCACGTGCTCCATGTATATGCATGGCCTGGGAACACGGAGGCTGAGGAGGTTTATCAACATTTTAAGGTGGAAAGGGAAAGATGGCCGCCGAAATTTTACTTTATAAAAAAGGAAGACATTGGCCTCATCCGATCGTAAAAAACTTTATTGAGAAAAAAAGCATAATAAACCACACATACAAGGTATTGCTAAAACTTACCAATACATATAGGCCACACACACAAGAGCCGGACCAAGCGGGAGGGGGCCACGTCCGTCTCCCCCGACAAATGCTATCCTTGCACTTTCAATAGCTGTTGGCTGACTATGTCTTCCCCATACACATGCACACTCAGTTTGATTGAGCATGCATGTGTCCTCACTGGAGAGAGCCAGAAAAGAATCAGGCATGCTAAATTTCAACACCCTGGCTCTCTTCAGTGAGAACATATACATGCTCAGTCATACTGAGTGTGCATGTGTATGGGGAAGACATAGTTAGCCAACAGCTACTGAAAGCGCAAGGATCCAGGGCCAGGGTGCTGAAATTTAGCATGCCTGATTCTGTTCTGGCTCTCTCCAGTGAGAACATATACATGCTCAGTCATTCTGAGTGTGCATGTGTATGGGGAAGACATAGTCAGCCAACAACTATGGAAAGTGCAAGGCCCACCTATAGTAGGGATAACAACTGATGGTGAGCTGTAATTGTTGTAAGTTTTGCATTTATGAACCAGAAAGCTCAGGATGAACAGAGGTCCAAGAAGCCGTTGTGATGTGTGTAGCTCTTGATACCCAGCTTTCCACAGATTCTGAATGGCAAATAAGCCGATATTTCTGTAAAATTTGATTTTAAGTTGCTCCATGCCCCATCTCATATCTCATACATATACACACACAATATTTTTCCCATACATATTCACACCACAAACATAAAAAACCAACAAACCACCCCCACCATTATAATTAATCTCATACAATACAACCAAAACCCACCATACACACTATATATACATACATATACACACAACATCATACATATCAAACACTTTAAAACTCTATACACACCCAAACAATATATATCTACATATACAAAACAACACAATATTATCATACTATACACACAACCACACCAATTTATATCAACATACACACACATATATATATATATATATATATGTATATATCATACATATACACACATATATATATATATCATACACATACACAAACATATATATCATACATATACACACACACACATAGCATACATATACACACATACATATACACATACACATATATATCATACATATACACACACACATATATATCATACATATACACACACACACATATATATATATCATACATATACACACACACACACATATATAACATACTATCAACATACACACTATAAATACATACATATACAACATATATAATCATACAATACACACACCACATTCATCAATACACACACATATATCATCATAAACCCCACCCCATTTTAAAATCAACATACACACACAATTGATATATATATATATATATTTTACATATAAAACCATATATATAAAATTTTAAAAATATTAAAATTACATATACACACCCAATATATCATAATATACACAATATATCATACATTATACACACACACACATATAAAACAAATATACACCACATATTCATACTTTTAAACACACACACACATAAACATACATATACACACAAATATATACTATAACACACAAAAATTTCATACATATACCACACACAATATATATTCATACACACCACATAATCATACATATACCACACACATATATATATACTATACACACAATTATATCATACATTATACACACACACACACTTTATTATAAAATACAAACCCCTATATACATAAATATACACACACATATATATCATACATATACACACATTTTACTTATTATCATACATTACACACACATTATAAATATATATAAACATATACACATATTATATATCATACATATACAACAACATATTATATATAATATATTCATACATATACCCCCACACCAATTATATTATTAAAATATAAATCATACTACACCACATACATATATATATCAACATATACAACGTTTTTATACTATACACACACATATATATATCATACATAACAACACATATATATATATATATATTATATAATAAAATATATAACATATAACAACACAAAATAATTTTATCATACAATACCCAACAAACACCATATATACTCATACATAACCACCCCAACACATATATACATATTATATCATACATATACACACACAATAATCTCATAAATATCCACACATATATCTCATAAAAATACCAACATATATTATTATAACAAAACACACACAATATAATTAAACAAAAAACCCCACAATATATTATAACTATCACACACACATATTATATCATACATATACACCACACACCCAAATTAATCATACATCACCCATATATATTGTATATATCATACATTAACACAATTATAAAATTTCATACATATACACAAACATATATATCATACATAGACGCACACTCATAGCATACATATACAAACAAACACACATATATCATACTTTCACTTACAAAAAATTTATCATACATATTCCACTTTTTAATCATCACATACACAAAAATTATATCATACATATAACCATACACCATTTTTTTTTAAAACTATCACACATATTATCATACATATACAACACCAAAAATTTATTTTTTAAATCTATCAACACAATATTTTTCAAAAATATAAAACCCATAAAATTTTAAAACCTTTTCACACACACTATAATAAATACAACACATATTCATAAAAATTTACACACACAAAACCAAATATATATATACATACCCCACTTTTGATATTAATTTTTATTCATTTCACCATATAATATAAAAATTTTATTATTACCTATCAAAAACATATATTTTTTCAAACAAACACACATATATCATACATATACACACACACACATATATCATACATATACACACATATATCATACATATACACACACACATATATATCATACATATACACACACATATATCATACATATACACACACACATATATCATACATATACACACACACATATATATATATCATACACACATATATATCATACATATACACACACACAAATTACATAATTTACACACACACTAATATCATACTATATACACCACAACACATAAAAATAAAATATACACACACCTATTATCTAAAATACACACCATATTATCAAAATACACACCCATAATACATACTATACACACACACATATAATTTTATAATTAACATAACACACATATATATATATCATACATATACACACAAAATAAATAATATATATATATATATATATATTTATATATACCCATACAATACACACCCCAACAAATTTTTAATAATCATACATCCACACATACAAAATTAATTCATACATATACACCTATATATACAGATACACGCACATATATAATCTTTACATATACACACACACACATATATATATATATTATATATCATACAATACACACACCAAACACAATATATTACTACTTTAACAACCACCCCACACAAAAAATATATCATACATATACACACACACACACACATATATATCTCATACATATACACACACACACACATATATACATATATATATCATACATATACACACACATATATCTCATAAATATACACACACATATATCTCATAAATATACACACAAAACATTTATATTTCATACTAACCACACATATAAAAATATCTAATTTTAAAAAAACCAAACAATTTTTTAATAATATATATAATATTTTATATATATTCAACTATACACCACATAAATATAATAATAATATCATACATATATCCAATACACACACAAAAAATTTATATATATCATACTATACACACACATATATAATATTTCTACAATACACACACATATATATATATTTTAATAATTAAAATTATAAATAAAAAAATTTTTATATATATAAAATTTATATTATATATAACGCACAAAAACAAAATTTGATTATTATGTCATTTCCCCTACTTTTCGGCATCTGATGGCCAAAGAAAGTCATGTGTGGTGCCCTGGCTTGGTGGGTATGTATGGTGTGTGATAGGCTGTCTGCACATGTATCCCTCATTGCTGCTAGGGATAAAAGGCGTAATTTATCAGTTGCAAAAAGGGACACTGAGACCTGCTGGTGGCTGCCATTGTAAAAGTGTTATGAGGGGAGAAATGGTGGCCTTGTGAATAAGGGACATTGAAAATGCAAAGTCACCAAGTTAATATGGAGACAGCGGGCAATCTATCCCTGCCCTACGTAAAAGCACGAGGAGAGCTACTAGACCCACGTCCACATGTGATACAAGGGAGCAGCTCATGGCCAAAATGACCAAGGGGGTAACAACACAACAGCGAACCCTACTGTGTATGAAGCCCCAAGCTAGATGCACCTCTGCTAACCCTACTGTGCCTGAAGCCCCAAGCTAGATGCACCTCTGCTAACCCTACTGTGCATGAAGCCCCAAGCTAGATGCACCTCTGCTAACCCTACTGTGTATAGGCGCCTCGCGCGCAGCGACCTTGATGAGTTCACCGACAGCCTCTGTCCAACACCGCCTACGATGACGACACACAATGTACGATCCCCCCGGACACAGACGGCATGTCACTCCGCGCGCGCCCTCTGCTAACTCTACTGTGTTCTTAGGGGTCCCGGAGGTCAGAGCAGACACGGTCACTGCCACTCAGCACAAACGCCTACTGTGTACAGTGGGGCCACCCGAGCAGACGGAGGTCACTGCACCTCACTGCTAACCGATACTGTATATGGGGCCTGGGAGCAAGACGGATGATCATTGAACCTCTGCTAACCCTACTGTTTATGGGCCAACAACGGAGCAACGGATTCACCGACACCTTTTGCTCCTAAGCTCTGCACTGCCAAAAAAGGTTTCCCAGCCATATCGGAATTTGTCGATTGGCAAATGGTTGTCTTCTACGAGTCACATTTTCTGCTTCAAGGAACTGATGGACGCTCCCGTGTCACAAAAGAAATATCACAAAACAAACACCCTGCAACCATTGCTGGAAGAACACCATCTGGTGGTGGCAGTGTTATAGTCTGGGGGATGTTTTCAGGACATTCTCTGGGCAACTCATCCATGTGGAAGGTGCTTTCACCCGAGTTGGCAATGAATCCATCCCTACAGATCACATACCATCCCATACATGCTGACTGGTCCCACCCTGGGGCGGTATAATATCCCTCAACAAAGACAAATGCGAATATAACACGGCTAGAAAAGTCCGACATTGGAGCAGGACCAAGACTCCCAAGTCCTTCCCTTGCCCCTAATTTCCCAGACCCCAACTGAGCCTGTGTGGAGCCCTGGATGGTGGTGTTGGCTCTATGGCTCCTCCAGCAGCTGTGGGGCCCCTGGATGGTGGTGCGTTTGGCACTCTCATGCACCCTCCAGCAAGTACTGTGGAGCCCTGATGGTGGTTTGGCGCTCTATGCCCTCCAGCAGCTGTGGGGCCCATGATGGTGTCGTGATTGGCTCTATGACCCTCCAGCAGCGTGGGAGCCCCTGAATGGTGGTGTTGTCTTTATGGACACCCTCATCTACTGTGGGGCCCTGGATGGTGTATAGTTGTGCCATATGGCCCCCGTCACATGCAGCTGTGGGGCCCCTGGACGGTGGTTGTGGCTCTAATGGCTCCTCCAGCCTGCTGCACTGGGATGCCCCTATGATGGTGGTTTTAAGCATCTATGGCCCCCTGGATGGTGATGTTGGCTCTATGGACCCTCCACAGCTGTGGGGCCCCCTGGGTGGTGGTGTTTTGGCTCTATGAATCCTCCAGCACCTGTGGGGCCCTGATGGTGGTGTTGGCTCTATGGACCCCAGCAGCTTGGAGCCCCTGGGATGGTGGTGTTAGCTCTATGGCCCCCTGGATAGGTGATGTTGGCTCCTATGGACCCTTCCCAGTCTGTGGGGCCCCCTGGGTGGTGTGTTCGGCTCTATGGACCCATCCAGCAGCTGTGTGGCCCTGGATGGTGAGTGGTTGGCTCTATGGACCCTCCAGCAGCTGTTGTGGCCCCTGAATGGTGGTGCTTTGGCTCTATGGCCCCTCAGCAGCTGTGGGGCGCCGTAGTCAATCCCCTGAATGGTGTGTTGGCTCTATTGGACCCTCCAGTACAGCTGTGGGCCTTCTGGATGAGGTGTTGGGCTCTAATCGACCCTCCAGCAGTCTGTGGGTGCCCCCCCTCCCACCTTGGGGGGGGGATTGGTGGTGTTGGCTCTATGGCTCCTCCAGAAGCTTTGGGGCTCCCCACAGATTGGTCTGGAGTGTCTTGCTCAATGACCACTCCAGCTCACAGCTGTGGGGAGCCCCTGGATGTGGTGTTGGCTCTATGACCGCTCCAGCCGCTGTGGGAGCCCCTGGATGGTGGACACATGGCTCTCATGACGCGACCCTCCAGCCGCTGTGGAGCCTCTGGATGTGGTGTTGCTCTATCTTGGACCCTCCAGTGCCGCTGTGGGAGCCCCTGATGGGTGTTGTTGGCTCTATGGACCCTCCAGCAGCTGTGGGGGCCTGGGATGGTAGTGTTGGCTCATCTGGCTCCTCCAGCAGCTGTGGAGCGCCCTGGACATGGTGGAGTGTTGGCTCGTGTAGACCTCCAGCAGCTGTGGGATGCCCCTGGATGGTGGAGCTTGGATCACACATGAACCCCTCCAGCAGTATCAGGGCCCCTGGATGACGTGGTGTTGATGACTTCTATGGACCCCTCCAGCCAGCTGTGGGGCCCGCCTGGATGGTGGTTGTTGTCTCTATAGCTCCTCCAGCAGCTGTGGAACCCCTGGATGGGAGTGGAGTTGTCTCAATGGACCCTCCAGCAGCTGTGGGCCTCTGGAAATGGTGGTGTTGGCTCTATGGACCCTTCCACAGCTGTGGTCCCTCCTGGATGGTGTGTTGGCTCTATGGACCCTCCACGCAGCTGTGGGCCCCTGGAGGTGGTGTTGGCTCTATGGACCCTCCAGCCGCTGTGGAGCCCCTGGATGGCATGGTGATCTCTGGCTCTATCACGCTCCTCCCAGCAGCTGTTGGGAGCACCTGATGGTGGTGTTGGCTTTTTCATTGGGGGGGACCCCCCCCCCTACTCCACGCAGCTGTGGGGGCCTGATGGTGGTGTTGGCCACTATAGGCCCTCACAGCAGCCTGTGGGGCCCCTGGATGTTCTGTGTTTGGCTCTATGGCCCTCCAGCTGCTGTGTCCCCCCCTGGATGGTGGTGTTGGCTTCTATGGAACCCTCCAGCAGCTGTCGTTCCCCCTGGATGGTGGTTGTTGGCTTCTATGGACCCTCCAAGCAGCTGTGGCGAGGCCCCTGGATGGTGGGTTTGGCTCTATGTAAGAGACCCTCCAGCAGCGTTTGGACACAGCCCCTGGCGATGGTGTTGTTAGGCTCTATGGCTCCTCCAGCAGCTGTGGAGTCCCTGATGGTGTGTTGGCTCCATGGATTCCCTCCAGCAGCTGTGGAGCCCTGGATGGTGCGGTGTTGGCCTCTATGGAGCTCCTCCAGCAGCTTTGGGGGCCCCTTAGATGGTGTGTTGGTCTCATATGGCCAAGTCCAGCAGCTGTGGAGCCCTGGAATGGTCGGTGTGGCTCACATGGGATAACCCTCCAGCAGCTGTGGGCGACTCCCTGTGATGGTGGTGTAGCTTCTATGGCCATCCAGCAGTCTGTGAGGGAGGCCCCTGGATGGCACACAGTGTTGGCTCCTATGGACCCTCCACAGCTGTGGGGCCCCTGGATGGTGGTGTGGCCTTCTATGACCCTCCAGCAGCTGTGGGACCCCTGGATGGTGGTGTTGGCGCTATTAGGACCCTCTCAGCAGCTGTGGGGCCCCTGATGGTGGTGTGGCTCTATGGGACCCTCCAGCAGCTGATTGACGCCCTGGATGGTGGGTGTTTGGCTCTATGGCTCCTCCCCAGCTGTGGGGAGACCCCTGGATGGTGGGTTTGGCTCTATGGACCATCCAGCAGCTGTCGGGAGCCCCTGGATGGTGGTGATGGCTCTATGGACCCCTCCACAGCAGCTGTTGGAGCCCCTGGATGGTGGTGTTGGCTCTATGGGACCCACTAGCAGCTGTGGGAGCCCCCTGGATGGTGGTGTTGGTTCTATGGGCTCCCCAGCACTATGGGAGCCCCTAGGATGGGGTGGTGTTGGCTCTATGACTCTCCAGCAGCTGTTGGGGCCCCGGATGGTGGTGTTGATCTATGACCCTTCACGCACTTGTGGGGGGGCCCCTTATGGTGGTGCTTGATATCTCTCTGGACCCTCCAGCAATCTGTGTATGCCCCCTGGATGTGTGTTGATGCTCTATGGCCCCCTCCAGCTGCTGTGGGGGCCCCTGGATGGTGGTGTTGGCTCTATGACCCCTATATCCAGCAGCTAGATGGGATACCCCTGGATAGTGGTGTTGGCTCTATGGACCCACCAGCCTCCGTAGTGCTCTATATATCGCTCTATACCGCCCATATACAACATTGTACAGAAACATCAGGAAAAGACTACAACCACCATCAGCCTGCATCTTTAATCTCTCCATCAATCAAGCCCAATTCCTGACAGGCGGCTATGGGTGAATGCGTATTTTTATTCTGCCAGTAAACACACGTCTATGACAAGACATTACGCTCAAAGAGAACGGGAGAGCGCTGCAAAATAGATCTCACCTGTGACCGGCGTGCCCAGGTAAAGCGGAGGCGCGGGCTCTCAGGGGAGCGAGTGAAGCCTGGCTCGCCAGCAGGTGTGCGCAGTGACGGATCGCTCGGCAGGTACAGGAGCGGTGCAGGCCCTACATAACATAGGAGCAGCGCCTGATAAAACTGCCCATCACAGCGCTGCGGGTCACACTGTATGCACAACAATAATGTGCCCTCCTCGCCACTGACCCGTGCCCGCTGTGTAATGAAAGGCACAAGTACGCACCAGTGAGCCCCAGCAATGAGAGGACTTCTACTGGGCTTCCTAATTTCCCATTTGATGTATGCTGTGTCACAATGGGCCCGAGCTCTCGGACTGTCTGGGAAACTGGCCTGCAAGTGGGAAGGCTGGAAATGCAATTATTACTCAACTCCAGGTGCAGTCTGCGGCCAGATAGCCAGGAAGACTCTTAAAGGGGTTGTCCATGTACATGCAAATTATCCTTAAAGGGTATGTTCACCGTACATCAACAAAATATACAAGTTAAAAAATGTACATCCTGTATTCTCCTCCAGAGCTGCACTCACTATTCTGCTGGTGCAGCCACTGACCTATACATTACTTATCCTTTACTGATCACTGTGGAAAAAAGAGTTAATACATCCTGTACTTATCCTCCAAGCTGCACCACTATTCTGCTAATGGTGCAATCACTGTACATACATTACTTAGCCTGTACTATCCTGAGTTACATACTGTACTTATACCCAGAGCAGCACTCACTATTTCCTGCTGTGCAGCCACTGAACATACATTACTTAATCCTCGTACTGAATCACGACAGTTACACATCCTGTATTACATCCTCCAGGAGCTGCACTTTCCCCCCCCACCGATTCATCTGCTGGTGCAGTCATTGAACCATTAAATTACTTATCCTCTGTACTGATTCCGGTAGTTTACTACATCCTGTATTATCCTCCAGAGCTGCACCTCACTATTCCTGCTGTGCAGTCACTGTACATACAATACTTATCCTGTACTGATCCTGGAGTTAACATCCTGTATACCTCCAGAGCGTGCGCTCACTAATTCTGCTGGTGCAGTCTTGTGTACATACATTACTTATCCTGTAACTGATCCTGAGTTACATCCTGCATTAATTCCTCCAGATTGCCTCACTATTTGCTGTGCAGTTCCACTGTACACTACATTACTTATCCTGTACTGATCCTGAGTCATCCTGTAATCAACCTCCAGAGCTGCGCTCATCATTTCTATAGCTGGTGCGAGCGTCACTGTGTACATCACATTACTCATCCTGTACTCTGATGCTATGAGTCTTACATCCTGTAATATCCACCAGAGCTGCATTCTCACTATCTGCTGGTTGCATCAACTGTACATATCATTACTTTAACCTGAACTGATCCTAGAGTTACATCCTGTAACTATCCCCATAGCTGCACTCACTATTCTGCTGGTGCAGTCGTTGGTGTACATACATTACACTTACTTTTATCTTCACTGATCCTGAATACATTCCTATATTAACTCCCAGAGCTGCTACCTCCTATATTCTGCTGTGCAGTCCACTGCGTGTACACATACAATTACTTATCCGTATTGATCCCAATTTACTCTTCCCTGGCATATACTTCAGAGCTGCACTCACTATTCTGCTGTGCACGTCACTGTGTACATACATTACATTACTTATCCTGTACAGATCCTGAGTTACAATCCTGTCTATTATACTAGCAGAGCTGCACCAACTATTCTCTGTCGCAGTCACTGTGTACATAACATTACTTATCCTGAGTTACATTCCTGTATTATCCGCCAGAGCTGTGCTCACTATTCTGCTGGTGCAGTCACTGTTACATACATTACTTATCCTGTACTGATCCTTAGTTTACGATCCTTATTATCTCCAGAGCTGCATTCACTATTCTGCTGGTGCAGTCACTGTGTACATACATTACTTATCCTGTCACTGATCCTTAGTTACATCCTGTATTCAATCCTCCCAGAGACTGCACTCACTATTCCTGCTGCGGTGCAGTCACTGTCTTACATACATTACTTATCCCGGTACTGATCGCTGAATTACATCCTGTATTAATCCTCAGAGCTGCCTCACTATTCTGCTGGTGGCAGTCACTTGCGTACATACATTACTTATCCTGATAACTATCCTGAGTTACATCCTGTATTATACTCCAGAGCTGCACTCACTATTCTGCTGGTGCAGTCACTGTACATACATTACTTATCCTGTACTGATCCTGAGTTACATCCTGTATTATACTCCAGAGCTGCACCTACCATATAGCAAGGTAGCACTGAAAACGGTCAACAAGATACCCCTAACAGTTTAGCAGAGCTCCAAAAATGCATTTTAAAGCCTCTGCTTGCTGTGAATGAACGGATATCTTCTTTCTGAAAAGTTGTGCAGACCAAATGGTTCTCACATAAGATTGGCAACGTCTACTGCTGAAGCAGGATGTTGGTGCCATCATTGCTGTATGGTAGACATGGTGCCCCTGGCAGCCTGGCACAGATCCCTCCTGGCATATTAGTTTATCAAATATTTGTATTTCCCATGAAATAACAAGTCCGGGGCATTTTTGGAGTCTGAGTTTTGTCGTTCCTCGGTTATTGTACGCGCCCCTGCACCGTCAGTACTGGCAAAGGGAACAGTTACACTCCGTTCATTTTTTCTACATTACCGGGAGGAATAACAGAGGAACTGCACAACAGGATGAAATAGGAATAAGGATGAAGCAGAGATGCCGGGCAGGACCGTCGCTGACTCCACACAACGAATGCAAAGCAGTGCTCCCACCTCTGGGGGACAGGCCCGGAAGGTTACGTCTCAGGATGGAGAACTGGTCACATTTGGATGTGACCCTCCTTCCTGTTCTATGGGAGTTCCCAGTACAGGGGAGCGCTGTGTTCTCCGTTCTCCCCTCTATGGGAGTTTTCCCAAACAGGGAGCGGCTGTGTTCTCTCCATTCTGTTCTATGGGAGTTCCCAGTACAGAGGAGCGCTGTGTTCTCTCCTTCCTGCTCTATGGGAGTTCCCAGTACAGGGGAGCGCTGTGTTCTCTCCATTCTGTTCTATGGTAGTTCCCAGTACAGAGGAGCGCTGTGTTCTCCATTCTGTTCTATGGGAGTTCGCACATAACATGGGGAGCCGCTGTGTTCTCTCTCCATTCTCCTCTAATGGGAGTTCTCTGTGACAGGGGAGCACTGTGTCTCCCATTCTGTTCTATGGACTTCCCGGTACAGAGGATAGTGCTGTTGTTTCTCTCCATACTGTTCTACATGGGAGTTTCCCCAGTACAGGGGGCGCTGTGTCATCTCATCCAACACTGTTTTCAGTGGGACTATCCCGTACAGGGAGATGCTGTATTCTCTCCATCTGTTCTAATGGGAGTTCCCCAGTACCGAGGAGCGCTGTGTCTCTCCACTTCCTGCTCTATGGGCAGCTTCACCAGTACAGGGGAGCGCTGTGTTCTCTCCATTTCTGTTTCTATGTAGTTCCCAGTACAGAGGAGGCGCTGTGTTTCTCCATTCTGTTCTATGGAAGTTCGCCAGACAAGGGAGCGCTGTGTTCTCTCCATTCTCCTCTATCTGCGGAGTTTTCTCTGTACAGGACTGCACTGTGTTCCCATTCTGTTCTATGGGACACTTCCCCGGTACTAGGGTAGTGCCAGCGTGTTCTCTCCATACGTTTCCTAATGGGGAGTTTCCCAGTACAGTGGGGAAAACGCTGTGTTCTCTCTCACCAACTGTTACTCAATCGGACTTACTCCCGGTACATGGGAGTGCTGTGTTCTCTCCATTAACTGTTTCTAGGGGAGTTCCCAGTACAGGGGACCTGGTTTCTCCTACTTTTTATGGGATTTCCCAGTACGGGGAAAGGCTGGTTCTCTCCTTTTCTGTTTATGGAATTCCCAGACAAGGAAGCGCTGTGTTTCCTTCTGTTTAGGGGACTTCCCAGCCGGGTGCGGGGTGTTCTCCAATTGTTTATGGGAGTTCTGAGTACAGGGGAGCGCAGTGTTCCCCCATTCTGTTTATGGAGTTCTGGTACGGGGAGGCTTTTTTCTCCTTTGTTCTATGGGGCCCCATCGGGGGGCGCTGGTTCCCCATTCTGTTTATGGGGTTCCCGCACAGGGGGGCTGTATTAGCTGACTCCCCCAAAAGAACAGAATGGAGAGTCATGCCCCCAAGGCGACTGAGAGAGTCAGGGCAATGGGGTCATGAGCAAGATGTGTTTTTTTCCCAAGGGCCCTTTTCACAAAAGGGGTGGGGGCCCAGAGGTGGGATCCGTACCTATCAGAATTTATTGGCATATTCTATTAATAGGCCAAAAACTCTATGGGGAACCCACCTTTAACCCATTTACACAGAAAAGTGCACACTACCAAAAGTTGCCCCCACGCTCACTTGGGGGAGGGGTACGGGTCCAAACGGTGCCCATCATGATCATGTTGGCACATCCATTTCCAACTAGGCTAAAATCCCCCAGGCCCCAAAGCAGGGCGTGTTTTATCCAGTGGGCACCCATGCTCGACCACCCAGAAACCCAAAGGGGTACGGGGGCGGGGCTGACGGCCTCCTCCCGACCGCCCCCCGAAATGCTTGATGTTTTTAATGCAGCTGCTGGCAAAAGTCCCCGGGCCCCCAAGCAGCCTTATTTCTGCTGGAAGGGGGCCCAAGAAATGCCACAACTACAAAAGAGAGGAAGAGACAAAAAAAAGTGGTCAATATACCGCACAGTATAACCCACATACAACCAATAGTCTGAAAATTTCGCACCTCAAGGCGCGCACCGCCCTCTGCAAACCCCAAATGTTAGGGGGCCCTGGACAGGGGGTATCACTGAAACCTCTGCTAACCCACTGTGTATGGGCCCGAGAGACGGTGTCACTGCCCCTCTGCTACCCACTGGAAGGGGGCCCCAGAGCAGACGGATGTCACTGACCTTGCTAACCCTCTGTGTTGGGGCCCCGGAAGCGGGATGTCACTGCCCTCTGAAAACCCCTTTACTGTGTATGGGCCCCGGAGCAGACGGAGTCACCACCTCGCTAACGCTACTGGTAGGGGCCCGGAGCAGAGGATGTCACCGCCCCTTGAAACCCCCTACTTGTTGGGCCCCGGGACAACGGATGCCCCAATGCCCTCTGCAAGTCTGTGTTGGGGCCCGGGAACGGTGTCATGAAACTCTTTAACCTCTGTGTAGGGGCCCCCCCGAGTAAAGGAAAATTCATGCCCCTCTGCTAACCTACTTGCATGGGGCCCCCCGGAGCAATGGATGTCACTGAGCTTTTGTAACCCTACTGGATGGGCCCCCGGAGCAGAGGGATGTCACGCACCTCTGCAAAACCCTATTTTTATGGGGCACCGGGCAACAGATGTCACTGACCTCTGCTAACCCTACATATAGGAGCACCGGAGCGACGGATGTCACTGCACCTTGTAACCCCTCGTCTATGGGGCCCCCGAGCAGAAGGATGCACGCACCTCTGCAACCCAAATGTGTTGGGGCCCTGGAGCAATGGATGTCACTGCACCTCTGCAAACCCGTACTGTGTATGGGGCCCCCGGGAAGCAGACGGTTTGTCACGCCCTCTGCTAAACCCCTGGTATGGGGCCCCGGGGAGCGGGACAGATTTTCATGCACCTTTGCAAACCCCAACTGGTAGGGGGCCCCGGAGCAGACGGTTTTCACTGCACCTCTACCAAATTTAAGCGGGCATTGCCAAAAAAATTTTCCCCGGCCTTTACCCCGAATTTTGTTTTGGCTGGGAGGGTTTTTGTCTTCAAAATGGGGTAAATTTTTTTTGCTACGGGAAATTGTTGGGACATTGGCTTGTCAGATAAGAAACATCAAAAACAAACACCCTGAAAACCTTGCTGGAAGAAAAAAAAGCGGGTTTTGGTTTCATTTGTTAGGGGCCCTGGAGATGTTTTTCAGGGCATTCTTCCAACCCATGTGAATGGTGTTTCCTCACCTAAATTTTTGGGTATAAATTTCCCCCCCTTGAGATAAACCCCACACCCCTACAAAGGGGAAATTTTGCCCTCCCCTGGGGGGATGGGATTTTCCAGAAAGGGACAAGGGAAACATATCCACGGTAGAAAGGGTTTAAAAAATTAAAATCAATTTGCCATCAAACTTTGTCCACACAACAAAAGAAAAAATCTCGGTTTTTTGGGAACCCCGGCCCGAAAAGGGTTATGTAAAACCGTATTTACCCAAAACCCCTGGGGGGACCCCAAAAAAAAAACATCTGTAGCTATAGCGACCGGGCACAAGCACCTATCGGGGAGAGATCGAACATTTCGTGCTATAGGGGGACCCGGGCACTGGGCCAGCCAAACGGAGAAAATCGAAACAGGTCTTTTGCTAAAAGCGACCCGAGGAGCAAAATCACCCAAAACAAGAGGGGAATTTCTAGGAAAAAGGTTTAGGACAGGGTTTTAATTTGGACACTTTTCCCAAAGTGACTTGTTTTGCAAAGATTTTTTGTAAAAACAAGCAATCCTTTTTATTGAGACAACCCCTTTAAGTTTGGCCCCCTCGATTTTTGGCACCTCATTTTTTGAGCCAATTTTCTTTTGTGTTTAGCCCTTTTTCCCGTGTCCAAAAAGGCTCCGTGGGTTCCCAAAAAAATAAACCGGGGAAAACCAGTTTGGGCCCAAGGGCCTCGGGTTTTGGGAAACATGATCGGGGTTTTGCCCAGAGTTTTCCCAAAACCCTAAAACCTTCCCCCCCTTTTTCCCCTATTTTTAAAGACCCATGCCCTAGCCCCAGTGACACCCCCCATTGTGCCCAAAGAGAAAAAAGGACACCCAAAAAAAACCCGGGAAAGGGCCCAAAAGGCCCCCCAAAGGGTAAAAGAATAAATAACTTAAGGAAAATTAAAAAAGGCGTGGGGGGGGGGGGGGCTCACCCCCCCCCCCCCCGGGGGGAAACCCCTTTCCCTGGAGGGGGCTACCCCCCCGGGTTTAACCCCCTTCAGGGTGGGGGAAAAACCCCCCAGAAACCCACCTTCATGGGGGGGGGCTCCCCCCCCTTTTTCAATTTTTTAACGGCCCTTAACTTAAAAATTTCAGGGAGGGGGGCTCACCCCCCCGGAAACCCACCTTCAGGGAGGGGGGCTCCCCCCCTAACACCTTCAGGGAAAGGGGGGCTAACCCCCCCCACCAACCCCTTAAATGGAGGGGGCTCACCCCCCCACCAACCCCTTTCCATGGGGGGGGGTAAACCCCCCAGCCCCCCCTTTCAGGGAGGGGGCTAAACCCCCAAAGCCCCCAACCTTCATGGGGGGGGCCACCCCCCAACCAAAACCGGGGTTTTGGGGGAGGGGGGCTCACCCCCCGGTAACACTTCCCATGGGGGGGGCTCACCCCCCCGGAAACCCAACCTTCATGGGGGGGGTTTTCCCACCCCCGGGCAAAAACCTTCATGGAGGGGGCTAAACCACCCCCCCTATCAACCCCTTCTTTGGGGGGGGGCTCACCCCCCAGCAACCCCCTTCAAGGAGGGGGCCCCCCCCCAAACCCAAAACACCCTTTCATGGGGGGGGCCCTCACCCCCTACCAAAACCCCTTAATGGAGGGGGTTCAACCCCCCAAACCCCAAACCCTTCAGGGGGGGGCCACCCCCCCGGTGGCACACCTTCCATGGGGGGGGGGTTTGGGATCCCCGCCCCCCGGAAAACATTTTCAGGAAGGGGGGGGGGTTGGAGGGGGTCCCCCCCCGGGGGGGGCAAAAACCCCTTTAAAATGGAGGGGGCTCACCCCCCCCCCAAAAACCCCTTTTCCATTGGAGGGGCCCCCCCCAACCCCCCGGTAACACCTTAAATGGGGGGGGGGCTCCCCCCCCAGAAAACCCCTTTCCCATGGAGGGAGTCCCCCCCCAGCCAAAACCTTTTCAGGGGGAAGGGAGCTCACCCCCCAAATTCCCCAAACCCTTCAGGGGAGGGAGCCCCACCCCCCAGTCACATACCTTCTTTGGAGGGGGCTCAACCCCCAAATTTCCCCACCTTCATGGAGGGGGCTCACCCCCCAGTCCCCCATTCAAGAGGGAGCTCCCCTTTCCCCAGCAACACCTTTAAATTGGAGGGGGTTTGGGCCCCCCCGGGAAAACCCCTTTCCCATGGAGGGGGCTCACCCCCCCGGCCCCCCTTTTCCCTTCAGGGGGGGTCAACCCTTCCCGGGCCAAAACCCACCTTCCATGGGGGGGGTTTTCACCCCCCCAGCCACCCTTTTCCCCCGGAGAGGGGGTTTTTCCAACCTCCCGAAAACACCTTCATGGGGGGCCTCACACCCCCCCCCAAACACCCTTCCCATGGGGGGGGCCCCCCCCCCAACCAAAAAATTTTTGGAGGGGGTCACCCACACCCCCCAAAACCATTTCCTTTGGAGGGGGCCTCCCCCCCGGTAACCCCTTTTAAAGGAAAGGGGGGCTCACCTCCCAGGAAAAACAACCTTCAGGGAAGGGGGGGCCCCAACCTTTCCCCAGCAACCCCCCTTTTTAGGGGGCTCCCTCCCCAAGCAACCCCCTTTCATGGGGGGGGGCTCACCCCCCCAGCCAAAACCCTTCTTTGGGGGGGTTCCCTCCCAGCCAAACCCTTTTCATGGAGGGGCCCCCCCCCAAAACCCGGGTAAACCTTCATGGAGGGGGTCACCCCCCCAGTACACCTTTCTTTGGAAAGGGGGCTCCACCCCCAGCCAAAAACCCTTCTGGAGGGGGCTCACCCCCCCAGCCAAAACCTTCATGGGGGGGGGCCCCCCCCCCACCCCACACCTTAATGAGGGGGCTCCCCCCCCAAAACCACCCTTTTTTTGGGAGGGGGCTCACCCCCCGGGTTACACCCTTCATGGGGGGGGGTAAACCCCCCCAGCCACCCTTCAGGGAAAGGGGGTTTAAACCCCCCTTTAAACCCCCCGGTCCACCTTCACGGAGGGAGCTCACCCCCGCCACCCCCTTTCCCATGGGGGGGGGCCCCCCCCCAGTCAAAACCTTCATGGGGGGGGGCTACCCCCCGGGTTTTAACACCTTCATGGGGGGGTCACCTCCCAGTCCACCTTCATGGGGGGGCTCACCCCCCGGAAAACCCCTTCAGGGGAGGGGGGCTCACCTCCCATTCACACCCTTTTCAGGGAAAGGGGCCCTCCCCCCCCCGGGTTTAAAAACCTTCATAGGGGGGAGCTAACCCCCCACCAACCCCTTCATGGAGGGGGCTCACCCCCCACCAACACCTTCATGGAGGGGGCTCACCCCCCGGTTAACACTTCATTAGGGGAGCTCACCCCCACCCAACACTTAATGGAGGGGTTTCACCCCCCAGTACAATTATGGGAGGGGTCCTCCCCCAGGAAAACCCTTCATAGAGGGAGCTCACCTCCCACCAACACCTTCATGGAGGGGGCTCACCCCCGGTAACACACCTTCATGGAGGGGGCTCACCCCCCACCAACACCTTCATGGAGGGGGCTCACCCCCCCCACCAACACCTTCATGGAGGGGGCTCACCCCCCCCGGTCACACCTTCATGGAGGGGGCTCACCCCCCACCAACACCTTCATGGAGGGGGCTCACCCCCCGGGAACACCTTCATGGAGGGGGCTCACCACCCAGCAACACCATCATGGAGGGGGCTCACCTCCCAGCAACACCTTCATGGAGGGGGCTCACCCCCAGTCACACCTTCATGGAGGGGGCTCACCCCCAGCCACACCTTCATCGGAGGGGCCACCCCCCAGCAACACCTTCATGGAGGGGGCTCCACACCCCCAGTAACACCTTCTTTGGAGGGGGCTCACCCCCAGCCACACCTTCATGGAGGGGGCTCACCCCCCTTAACACCTTCATGGAGGGGGCTCACCCCCGGTACCACCTGCATGGAGGGGGCTCACCCCCGGTAACACCTTCATGGAGGGGGCTCACCCCCCAGCAACACCTTCATCGTGGGGGCTCACCCCCCCGCCACACCTTCATGGTGGGGGCTCACCTCCCCGGTACACCTTCATGGAGGGGGCTCACCCCCCAGCCACAACTTCATGGATGGGGGCTCACCCCCCGGTAACACCTTCATAGAGGGGGCTATTGCTGCACAACTTGCCCCAGGAGGGCTTCACCTTATTCGGCCCCCGTGGGCTCAGTCGCCCGAGTCCCTGCAGAAGGTGTTGGTCTAAATCCTGGGATGAAGGAATCCTAACATGTGCCGCCCCCCCCCCTTCTAATAAAGTCCCTTTCATTGCAGCAGACGGACATTATCTGCCCGGTAACTGCCGCGGCCAAACGGGAGCGCTCTGTCTGAGGGACGGGAGACAGCGCCGGGGCCCCGAGCCGCTCACACAGGAAGACTCCTCAGTGACTCCTCTGTCAGCGGCGTCCCCCGCACATGAGCCCCGCCGCCAGCTGCTCATTACACAGGAGTCCGGCTCCCGCGCCGACACTTTCTGATAAAGCTTTGGCTCAATATTTCACGGTTTTTAACATTTCTGCTCGATGTCAGTGACTGTGAACACTGGGCCTCACTTATGAAGACTGTCCAACAGTAAGACTTTCTTTGTTACCCATAGCGACCAATCAGAGCCCATAGCGACCAATCAGAGCCCATAGAGACCACTCAGAACTCATATCAACCAATAAGAGCTCATAGAGATCAATCAGAGCCAATAGCAACCAGTCAGAGCTCATAGCAACCGATCAGAGCTCATAGCAACCAAAGTCCATAGTAACCAGAGCCCATAGCAACCAATCAGAGCTCATAGCAACCAGAGTCCATAGTAACCAGAGCCCATAGCAACCAATCAGAGCCCAGAGCAACCAATCACAGCCCAGAGCAACCAATCACAGCCCAGAGCAACCAATCAGAGCTAGAGCAACCAATTAGAACTCACAGCAACCAATCAGAGCTCATAGTGACCAATCAGAGCCCATATAACCAATCAGAGCTCATAGCAACCAATCAGAGCTCATAGCAACCAATCAGAGCTCATACGGTAGCGACCAATCAGAGCTCATAGCAACCAATCAGAGCTCATAGTGACCAATCAGAGCTCATAGCGACCAATCAGAGCTCAGCTTTCATTTCATATACTGCTCTTCAAAATTGAAAGCTGGGCTCTGATTGGTCGCTATGGGCTCTGATTGTCGCTATGGGCACTGATTGGTCGCTATGGGCTCTGATTGGTTGCTACGAGCTCTGATTGGTTGCTATGGGCTATGATTGGTTTCTACGAGCTCTGATTAGTTGCTATGGGCTCTGATTGGTCGCTATGGGCTCTGATTGGTTGCTATGGGCTCTGATTTTTTTATTTTTTTATTATTTTTTACGTTGTTTGTTACACAATTACAACGGAGGCTCCATATGGTGATATACACCCGGCCTAAGATCTATCAGGGTGGCTTCAACTGTAACAAATTTAGTTGTGATAAGTATTAGGCTATGTTCACACGGCATATTTGCGCTTTAAGGCCTCGTTCACACGGCTTATTTGTCCGCGGATTGGCGCCGTACTCCGCGCCGGATTTGCGCTTCAGTACGGCTCCAATCCGTCGGAGTCATTACGGTAATCCACTGCTCTCATAGAGAACAGTGGATTCCGTCGCTCCTCCCCGCGCGGCGAATCCGCTGCGGGGGGAGAAAGTGACACATTATTAACGGCGCGGACGCGCTGTAGATAATGCAATGTCTATGGGGCCGGGGAGCGGCGCCCCCGCCCCCGTCCCGCTCCTTATTCACACCGGATTTGCGAGCGCAATCTGGCTCACAAATCCGCCGTGAATAAGCCGTGTGAACACGGCCTTATACGATCAACATGCGCGCTGCAATTACGGTAATTCATAGCTCTCATAGAGAACTATGAATTATGTGTCATCTCCCCCTTGTGCGCCGCTGATAATGGATGTATATGGGGCCAGCCAGGTGGCCTTAAAGGGAACCTGTCACATAGTTTTTGCCCCCCTGGCTGAGGGCAGCACAAGCTAGTGTCAGACCTGCAGTTTCCAGCGCTGTGTCCCTTATTCTGTAAGGTGCAGGAGTTTTTGTGTATTTAATGCTCAAATCTGCAGTTTTCAGCCAGAAGAGTCAGTATTTTTCATACCCCGCCCACCTGAGGCTAGCCCCGCCCACCTCAACTGATAAACCTATTACTTTGAATAGGTAGAACCATGTGAATAACTGTCAGTGGGCGGAGCTAGCCTTTACTGGGCGGGGCTAACACCTACTCATGAATAAGATTTGAGGGGTAAATGCTCTAAAACTGCTGCATCTTACAGAATAAGGGACACAGTGCTGGAAACAGCAGGTCTGACACTGGCTTGTGCTGCCCTCAGCAAGGGGGGCATAATCTATGTGACAGGTTCCCTTTAAGGTATGTTCACACGGTGTATCATGGCTCGTACCTATGCACAATGAAATACGCCTGCTGCTGAAAGTAAATTGGACAACGGCGGAGAAGACGCCGGGTTATCATAGCCCTCAGTGAGTGCTATGAGTTTACCGTATTTTTGCACCGTTGTTTCTTTGGGGCTTCTACTTGTGTAAACGCCTCAGGAACTGACATGGCCGTCGATTTACCTGTGACGGACGCCGCGCATTTTACATTAGAATGAATGAGAACATTGTTGAAGCGTGGTTTGGAGCATATTTGGTTGTAATTGACGCGCCAAAAAACAACATGTGAACAGACCCTTAGTTTTCGGCCTCTGGAGGTAAACGCAGGATGCTTCTATTCACCCACAGCAAGCAGAGATCTTGAAAGTTAGTGAAGAAACACAAAGTAAAATACATAAGAGAGGAGGTTGTAACAGGCGGTTTCATTATATGGGGGTTGAAGGGGTTGTCTCACTACACTGATTCATCTCACCTCAGTCCTGTTTTCTTGGTTTCATTTTGAATTCCGGGATGTGTTTACTGGCTTCCACTAGGCTGCAGTAGAAGCCAGGTCTGTAGCTCTAGCGACCAGTACTGGCAGCCTATCAGGAGAGAAGAAACAGGTCTGTAGCTATAGCGACCAGTGCTGGCAGCCTATCAGGAGAGATTAAACAGGTCTGTAGCTATAGCAACCAATGCTGACAGCCAATCAGGAGAGATTGAACAGGTCTGTAGCTATAGCGACCAGTGCTGGCAGCCTATCGGGATAGAGCAAACAGGTCTGTAGCTATATCGACCAGTACTGGCAGCCTATCAGGAGAGACTGAACAGGTCTTTAGCTATGGCAACCAGTGCTGGCAGCCTATCAGGATAGAGCAAACAGGTCTGTGGCTATAGCAACCAGTGCTGGCAGCCTATCATGAGAGATAGAACAGGTCTGTAGTTATAGCAACCAGTGCTGGCAGACTAACATGAGAGATGGAACAGGTCTGTAGCTATAGGGACCAGTGCTGGCCGCCTATCAGGAGAGATTGAACAGGTCTGTAGCTATAGCAACCAGTGCTGGCAGCCTATCAGGAGAGATCAAACAGGTCTGTAGCTATAGCGACCTGAGGAGCTGATGCAGCCCATACAAGAGGGGATATCTAGGAATAGGTCGGACACTGTTAATGGACACATATTGCAAAGAGACTGGTTTTTACAAGATCTTCAAAAAAAAAAAGCAGCGATCCTTGTAGTGAGACAACCCCTTTAAGCTTTACAGTAAGTTTATTTCGAGTTGACACCCGTGCCGGCAGCCATTGCAGTAACGGGGGGTCAAGTGACAAGTGCATCTTTAAACACCCCCTACAAAAGGAGGCCCCGATGTCTCTGTGCCGGTCTTCACCGCTGCCCTGATATCCTATTGAATCGAGGTTAGATGAATTTTCGGTCATTTTTTCGCGGCTGGAGTCCAGGACAGATGTTGCTGGAGTCATGAACGAGGGCGCGGCGACATCATCTACTTAAAGCGACCGATATTCGGCAAAACACTGCAGTGCAGTAAATCCATTTCCTTTAGATCTATCCTGAAAGCAGCGAGGGGAATTCAGAGAAGTAACGGCCGATTGCACAAGAGGATCACGTGCCGGCCCCGAATGCATTAACCCTAATGAGTAATAGGGTCCTATAGAGAAGACCTAGTGGAAGGACCTCACTGACCCCGCAGGGTGGAGCCGCCGGGCCCATGACTGATGAGCATCCACCTGCACATGTATGTGGGAGTCCATGGCCTTGTCCCATGGAGGGGTAACAGTCTGCAGGGAATCCGCCACATCCTCGCCCATTTACCTGGGAACGTAGCTGGAAAGACCAAGGTCACATCAAGGTCTAATCGGGCTCCTGAGCACTACATTATGTGTGATCCAAAAAGAACGCCACATAGGGCGACATGGATGCGTTTGTCCCCCAGGCGCCATTTTTTTGCACCCATTAGTGGTGTAGAAAGCGCCTGAATCTATGAACCTGTTCTACTGCCGGTCATAGATTTAGCGCTTTCTAGCTACAAAGTGACACTTTTGGCTCAGGTAAACCACTTTGAAAGTGCTCTACCTGTTCCAGCAGTAATGCGCCTGGATTTGCCGTACTGAAGCTATAAATGTGTAGCTTCGTATGGTTGTAGTGCAACACCCCGCCCCCCCCCCCCCTGAAATCAGGCGCATTACAAAGTGGCGCGGGCGCTCTATAATGCGCCTAATACTGGAGTGCGCCTGGTTACAAATAGAGCGAACGGTCGGCAGACTATTGGTGCAGCCCCGTTCATACATGTTGCCCATAGTGTCCTAATAATACTGCTATAGAGAGGCCAAATAACTGAAGGCTCAACATAGACCGCTCAAACAGCCCCGCAGAGGGTCCGCCCCACAGCCCCGCACAGGCTCGCCCCACAGCCCCGCACAGGCTCCGCCCCACAGCCCCGCACAGGCTCCGCCCCACAGCCCCGCAGAGGGACCGCCCCACAGCCCCGCAGAGGGTCCGCCCCACAGCCCCGCAGAGGGTCCGCGCCACAGCCCCGCAGACGGTCCGCGCCACACCCCCGCAGAGGGTCCGCCCCACAGCCCCGCAGACGGTCCGCCCCACAGCCCGCAGAGGGTCCGCCCCACAGCCCCGCATACGCTCCGCCCCACCGCCCCGCAGAGGCTCCGCCCCACAGCCCAGCACTCGCTACGGACCTCAGCCGCTCAGTCGCTCCGCGCCACAGCCCCGCAGAGGGACCGCCCCACAGAGGCTCCGCCCCACAGCCCCGCAGTGCCTCTCCCCCACAGCCCCGCAGAGGCTCCGCCCCACAGCCCCGCAGAGGCTCCGCCCCACAGCCCCGCAGAGGGTCCGCCCCACAGCCCCGCAGAGGGACCGCCCCACAGCCCCACAGAGGGTCCGTCCCCACAGCCCCGCCCAGAGGCTCCGCCCCACAGCCCCCGCAGAGGGACCGCGCCACAGCCCCGCAGAGGGACCGCCCCACAGCCCCGCAGAGGGACCGCCCCACAGCCCCGCAGAGGGACCGCCCCACAGCCCCGCAGAGGGTCCGCGCCACAGCCCCGCAGAGGGTCCGCGCCACAGCCCCGCAGAGGGTCCGCGCCACATCCCCGCAGAGGGTCCGCCCCACAGCCCCGCAGAGGGACCGCGCCACAGCCCCGCAGAGGCTCCGCGCCACAGCCCCGCAGAGGCTCCGCGCCACAGCCCCGCACAGGCTCCGCGCCACAGCCCCGCAGAGGGACCGCGCCACAGCCCCGCACAGGCTCCGCGCCACAGCCCCGCAGAGGGACCGCGCCACAGCCCCGCACAGGGTCCGCGCCACAGCCCCGCACAGGCTCCGCGCCACAGAGGCTCCGCCCCACAGCCCCGCAGAGGCTCCGCCCCACAGCCCCGCAGAGGGACCGCCCCACAGCCCCGCAGAGGGACCGCCCTGCAGAGGGACTGCCCCACAGCCCCGCAGAGGGACCGCGCCACAGCCCCACAGAGGGACCGTGCCACAGACCCCGCAGAGGCTCCGCGCCACAGCCCCGCAGAGGCTCCGCGCCACAGCCCCACACATGCTCCGCGCCACAGCCCCACACAGGCTCCGCGCCACAGCCCCACACAGGCTCCGCGCCACAGCCCCACACATGCTCCGCGCCACAGCCCCGCACAGGCTCCGCGCCACAGCCCCGCACAGGCTCCGCGCCACAGCCCCACACAGGCTCCGCGCCACAGCCCCACACAGGCTCCGCGCCACAGCCCCGCATTAGTACCCTGATATCATAGAACACTCTAAAATAGCCACAGAGTGCACTAATAATATCATAGAGCACCCCAACAGTACCACAGAGCGCCCTAATAAGAGTGCACTAAATATACCATAAAGCTCCCTAATAATTCCATAGAGTGTCCTAAATATACCATAGAGTGCCCTAATAATTCCAGGGTGCCCTAAATAACCATAGAGAGCCATAATATAACCACAGACAGCCCTAATACCATAGAATGCATTAATAGTACCATAGAATGACCGAATAGTACCACAGCGTACACTAATAGCACCATAGAGCGCCCTACTATAACCATAGAGTGCCGCATTATAACCATAGAGTGCCCTAATATAACCTTAGAGTGCCCAATTATAACCTTAGAGTGCCCTAATAGTACAACAGAATGCCCAGTGCCATAGATTGCACAAATCTATGGCAGTGCCCAAATAATGGTGTCACCGCGCTAATGACTGGCTTTTTGGAATCTATGAACAGCAAAGTGACAAATAATCTCCTTAATTGCGAGTATAAGGTGGACTGCTGCCGACCACAAGACAGTCATCTATGGGGGGTAAGGTGCAGGGAGAACTGCCCTCTATTTTCATGCCCAGAGCCTGGAACACACAAGTGCCCACATGCGCCTCACAACACGCGCCCTCCTGCACATCTTTCACTGTATTTTACTGATTTCTATCTGTTCAGCTATAATTTATAGACTTGACATCAGCAAAAAAAATACTGCATGATACAAAAAAACATTCACCTTCCTAATGCACTGACAGTAATTCAGAGTCACCCGGGAACCCCCTGTATATCCCGGCTGATCATGTGGCGCCTCATTCCCCTGCTAAATGCAGAACAGGGGCATTTTATTTTGCATGGTATGGATGATGTGAATCACTGTATGGATACATGGCACACAAGCACTCACAGAAATATAAAGCAATAACGCCAGCCCTGTGCCCGTATGTGCCAGGGCCCCCAACTATCCCATACAATGGCAGCATTGCTCTTCTTTTAATGTCAGATACACGACTCATAGCGAGCCCATAGTGACCAATCAGAACCCATAGTGACCAATCAGAGCTAGTAGCAACCAATCAGAGACCATAGCAACCAATCAGAGACCACAGTGACCAATCAGAGCCCATAGTGACCAATCAGAGCTCATAGCAACGAATCAGAGCCCATAGCGACCAATCAGAGACCATAGCGACCAATCAGAGACCATAGCGACCAATCAGAGCCCATAGCGACCAATCAGAGCCCATAGCGACCAGAGACCAGAGCAACCCAACAGAGACCATAGCGACCAATCAGAGCCCATAGCAACCAATCAGAGCCCATAGCGACCAATCAGACCCCATAGCGACCAATCAGAGCCCATAACCACCAATCAGAGCTCATAGCTACCAATCAGAGCCCATAGCGACCAATCAGAGCCCATAGTGACCAATCAGAGCCCATAGTAACCAATCAGAGCCCATAGCAACCAATCAGAGCCCATAGCGACCAATCAGAGCCCATAGCGACCAATCAGAGTGCATAGCGACCAATCAGAGCCCATACGGACCCAATTCAGAGCTCATAGCGACCAATCGAGCCCATAGCGACCAATCAGAGCCCATTGCGACCAAACAGAGCCATAGCAACCAATCAAGAGCCCATAGAACCAATCAGGGGCCCTAGCAACCAATCAGAGCTCATAGTAACCAATCCCGAGCTCATAGCAACCAATCAGAGCTCATAGCAACCAATCTGAGCCCATAGCAACCAATCAGAGCGCCCCTTTCATTTCATATATGTACTGTCTGGGTGGCAGGTTCATCCATTTTTCATGTAAACCACCCCCTATTTATAAAACATGGCCGGACCATTGTAAACTTGGCACTTCTTACCGTATGTTTCACCCATACACCCTAATTTGATTGTAAGCCCCTCACGAGCAGGGCCCTCACACCTTGTGTCTCATTTGTAAAATTTTTAATGTGTAATGACTGTATGTTTACCCTTGAATTTGTAAAGTGCTGCGGAATATGTTGGCGCCATAGAAATAAAAAATTATTTATTATATTATTATATTACCAATTTTTCGGACTATTAAAGGGGCACATAAAAGCCTTGATTTTCTCAGAAATCGAAAGTGCGCATTATATCCGATGCGCCTTATATATGAATCAATTCTTCACTTGGGTTTTGTTCAGAACGTATTTACAGTAATTTAGTGACACCCTTTGGCCGTGGTTCACACGGCTTATTCATGAAGGATTTGTGAGCCGGATTGCGCTCACAAATCCGGCGTGAATAATGGGCGGGACGGGGGCGGTGCCGGAGCGCGGCGGGGGCGCCGCTCCCCGGCCCCAAAGACAATGCATTGTTTACGGCGCATACACGCCGTAAATAATGTGCATGTCACTTTCTCCCCCGCGGAAAGGGGTTTCGCCGAGCGGGGAGGACGCGACCGGAATCCACTGTTCTCTATGAGAACTGTGGATTACCGTTTAATTACTCCCACGGATTGGCGCTGTACTGCAGCGCAAATCCGACGCGGAGTACGGCGCCAATCTGCGGACAAATAAGCCGTTTGAACGAGGCCTTAGGCTTTGTTCACACGGCTTAACTGCGGGGCGTTATTACGCCCCGCAGTTACGCCGTGTTGCCGGGGGCAGGCGGGAGCGGGGGGGGGCCGGCACTTCGCCGGTCCATAGACAATCATTACTAGCGGCGCGTATACGCCGCTAGAAAGTGACATGTGAATTATCTCCCCCCGCGGTGGATTCGCCGGGCGGGGAGAGGAGATGTAATCCATAGTTCTCTATGAGAACTGGGGATTACCGTAATGAATGGGCCGTTTTCAGCCCGTAATTTGCGCACTCCGGCGCGTAATTACAGACCAAAATACAGCCCATTTTAAGCCGTGTGAACATGGCCTTATTTGTAACTGATTTCCGATCCTAAATATGTTCCGAAATCAGTTGCAAATAAGCTTCACTAAGTGTGGCACGTATTTCGCAACGGAATTACAATCCCCATTCTTTACATGGGGTGGCAGGACCATTGTAAATCCGACCGCGATACGGCACGGAAATATCTACATGTATTGACTTTTGTTACAACTTTATAAGTTGAGAGTTATTGTGAAAGTGTTGAATGAAGCTTGGCTTGCGGTCTGAGCTTTGTTTCATTTAATGTGCAGCGCCTTATATATGAACCAAGAAGACTTAACAGGCGCTCATTGATAATGCGCGTTATAATCCGGTGCGCCTTATAGTCCGAAAAATACGGTAGTGCTCTGGAGAAATTAAAGGGGCGCTCTGATTGGCTGTTTTGGGCTCTGATTGGTTGCCATGGGCCCTGATTGGTCGCTATGGGCTCTGATTGGTCGCTATGGGCTCTGATTGGTCGCCATGGGCCCTGATTGGTCGCCATGGGCTCTGATTGGTCGCCATGGGCTCTGATTGGTCGATATGGGCTCTGATTGGTCGCTATGGGCTCTGATTGGTCGCCATGGGCTCTGATTGGTCGCCATGGGCTCTGATTGGTCGCCATGGGCTGTGATTGGTCGCCATGGGCTCTGACTGGTTGCTATGGGAAACAAAGTGAGTTTTAAGCCTAGACAGTTTTCATACATGTGGCCCTAAATCACAGGTGTCAAACACAAGGCCCGCGATCTCCCTGACTGCAGAGTCAGTCAGTACAGGGAGAAGGCAGGAGGGATCGTTTCCCTCCCGCCTTCTCCCTTTGTATGTAGAACGCTCGGTGAGCGCTGTACATACGGCGTTGCTGGGGGCGTGACGCGCCGCTTTACTCACGCCCCCTGTGACGCTGGATCTCAGGAGATCTCTGGGAGCTGCGTGCGGGAGTAAGCGGCGTGACGTCACGCTGCTTACACCGTACACAGCTCCCGGACCGGACCGTGCTGCACGGACAGGAGGTAAGTAGCTGTTTTTTAATTTTATAATCATTAGGGGGCATCTGCCTGGCTACAGGGGGCCTACATGGGGCATGTACCTGACTACAGGGGGACTATGGGGCATCTACCTGGCTACTGGGGGCTATTGGGGCATCTACATGGCTACTGAGGGGGCTAGGGGGCATCCGCCTGGCTACTGGGGGAGCTATGGGGCATTCCCGCTGGCTACTGGGGACTATATGGGCATCCGCCTGGCTACTGGACTATATGGGCATCCGCTGGCTACTGGGGACACTATGGGGCATCCGCCTGGCTACTGGGGACTATATGGGCATCCGCCTGGCTACTGGGGGACTATATGGGCATCCGCCTGGCTACTGGGGACTATATGGGGCATCCGCCTGGCTACTGGGGGACTATATGGGCATCCGCCTGGCTACTGGGGGACTATATGGGGCATCCGCTGGCTACTGGGGGACTATATGGGCATCCGCCTGGCTACTGGGGGACTATATGGGGCATTCCGCCCTGGCTACTGGGGGACTATATGGGGCATCCGCCTGGCTACTGGGGGACTATATGGGGCATCCGCCTGGCTACTGGGGGACTATATGGGGCATCCGCCTGGCTACTGGGGGTCATTATGGGGCATCCGCCTGGCTACTGGGGACAGTATGGGGCATCCGCCTGGCTACTGGGGGACTATATGGGGCATCCGCCTGGCTACTGGGGGACTATATGGGGCATCCGCCTGGCTACTGGGGGACTATATGGGGCATCCGCCTGGCTACTGGGGGACTATATGGGCATCCGCCTGGCTACTGGGGGACTATATGGGGCCCGGCTACTGGGGGACTATATGGGGCATCCGCCTGGCTACTGGGGGTCTATATGGGGCATCCGCCTGGCTACTGGGGGACTATATGGGGCATCCGCCTGGCTACTGGGGGACTATATGGGGGCAATCCGCCTGGCTACTGGGGGACTATATGGGGCATCCGCCTGGCTACTGGGGGACTATATGGGCATCCGCCTGGCTACTGGGGACAGAATGGGGCCTCCGCCTGGTTACGGGGGGACCATATGGGGCATCCCCTGGCTACATGGGGGACTATATGGGGCAGTCGCCTGGCTACTGGGGGACTATATGGGGCATCCGCCTGGCTACTGGGGGACTATATGGGGCATCCGCCTGGCTACTGGGGACTATATGGGGCAATCCGCCTGGCTACTGGGGGACTATATGGGGCATCCCGCCTGGCTACTGGGGGACTATATTGGGGCATCCGCCTGCTACTGGGGGACTATATGGGGCATCCCCCTGGCTACCGGGGGCTATGGGGGGATCTCCCTGGCACGGGGGGCTATGGGGGCTTTTCCCCCTGGAAAGGGGGGGCTATGGGGGCATCTCCTGGCTACAGGGGGCTATGGGGGGCATTTGGCACAGGGGGCTAGGGGGGCTCCCCCTTTCTACAGGGGCGGTGGGGCATCCCCCTGGCTACAGGGGACTATGTGGGCATCCCCCGGGCTACGGGGGGGCTATTTGGGATATCTATCAGGTCGGGGGGAAAATGGGGGGCTCTAAGTACAGGGGGGCTATGTGGGGCATCTCCCGGGTAAGGGGGGCTGTGGGGGGCATCTCCCTGGCTACAGGGGGCTGTGTGGGGCATCTCCCTGGCTACAGGGGGCTGTGTGGGGCATCTCCCTGGCTACAGGGGGCTGTGTGGGGCATCTCCCTGGCTACAGGGGGCTGTGTGGGCACCCCCTGGAAAGGGGGCTGTGGGGGGCATCCCCTGGCACGGGGGGCTGTGGGGGGGCCTCCCTGGTACAGGAGGCTATGGGGACTCTATCAGGTACAGGGGGTATGGGGGCATTCCCTGCTCAGGGGGCTATGGGGGGGCATCTCCCTGGCTACAGGGGGGCTATGTGCCTGGCTCGGGGGGCTAGTGGGGCTTCCCTGGCACAGAGGGGCTATTGGGGCACTCCCGGGCTACAGGGGGGCTGTGGGGGGCAACCCCCTTTCTAATGGGGCATATTCCTGGCTGCAGGAGGCATTTTACTACCTGGCTACGGGGGGGCAAAAATACTTTCCCTACAGGGCAGACAAAAATGTAATTACAGGGGGTTTACCCATTATTACCTACAAGTATTTCTAAAATTAGTCGGCCCTTTAAGGGTACGCCATGGGGTGATGGGCCTCCGGTGAAAACGAGTGACCCCCCTGCCTAAATGATCCATCTCTCCCCCTTTAATACTCCCCAAACGTTCAATTTTCGTACTTTTTGCCCAACTTGTTGTTTTAAAAGGCCATTTCACACGCTTATTAGGCGCGCATTTCGACACGTATTGCGTGTCATACGTGGTGAAATTCGCGCCGCAATTACGGTAATCCATAGCTCTCATAGAGAACTATGGATTACACCTCATCCCCCCCACGTGTACAATACAATCGCATTGTACACGCGGGGAGATAAGTGACATGTCAATTATTTGCGGCGATTACGCGCCGCAAGTAATGCACGTCAATGGGGGCCCCCCCCCCCATGCTTTGGGACTACGCAACTCCCAAAACACCTGCCGTATTGCGCTGCAATTACGCAATGTGAACATACCCTAAGGTTATGTTCACACGGCTTAAATTGCGACGTATTTCGGCGCACATTTTGCTTTCCCTTTTATATGGGGCAAAAATACCGCCAATTATGGTAATTCATAGTTCTCATAGAGAGCTATAATTACCGTAAATCCCCCCACACTACAATACGATTGTACGACCAAGGGGGGAGAATTGACATGTCAATTGTTAGGCAATTTTTCACACGGGGTATTTTCGGTGCGTATTTGCGTCGTATTTGCGCTCTAAAAGGGCGGATGCCGGGAAAAATTTTCGGACCCACCGTTCTCATAGAGAATATGGAACGCCTCCTTTCCCCTGCTCTAAAACTGCGTAATGCATGTCTATGGGGACGGCGGGCGCGTACTGTATGCGTCGCAGTACATCGTGTGAACATACCTTTAGCAGCGATTACGCGCTGCTGACAGTGCATATCTATGGGGCCTCCCCCCATGATCCACGCGCTTCCAAAACACATGGTATTTCGGGGGCGTACTATACGGGCCCCCAAAAAGCCCCTTGTGAACATCCCTAACAAGGGGAAATTCATGGAAAAAATTCCCACGTGTTTGTCCCTATACCCAAAAATAAAAAGTCCCCGACAGAAGGCTTTTCACACCGTGATTTTGTACCAGTTTTGGTTAAAAAAAAAAAAAAAGTCCATGGTTCATTTCTATTGATTCCTATAAAATCAATCTGTAGTTCAAACCCAGAGATTTTTTCTGCGCGTTTTTCACACGTAATTTTAGCACAAAAAAAGAGAAAAACCTAGGGCAAATGAGGCTATTTCCCACGGTTACTGTATGCACCGCAATACGCCGGGGTTTTAGAAGTATGACGACCCGCCCATACTCCCAAAAAACCCCTGTGCCGGGGCCCCCGGATTTCACTTTCCCCGGCGCATCCCTTCTTTCTACCGACGCCTAATACACATTGGAGAAAACGTTGGGTAATCATAGCTCTCAATGAGAGCTCCGAAATATGGACCACAAATACACTATGTGAACATACCCTAACAGCCCATAGCAACCAATCAGAGCCCAGCTTTCATTTCATATACTGCTCTAGAAAAATTAAATGGGAGCTCTGATTGGTTGCTATGGGCTCTGATTGGTTGCTATGGGCTCTGATTGGTTAATTGGGTTGATTGGTTGCTTTTGGGGCTCTGTTTTGGTTTTGTAAGGGCTCTGATGGTTGCTATGGGCTTGTTGGTTAATAGGGGGGGGGGTTTGGGTTAAATGGGGGTGTTTTGGATGCTATGAGCTGTTTGGTTGTAAAATAGCTCTGTTGGTTGCTATAAGTTTGGTTTGGTTGCTAAAACCCCCTTTTTTTGGGGGGTTGGATGAGTTTCAATGGTTCCCTAAAAACCCCTGATTGGCCCGGGGTCGATTTGTTTGGGTGTTATGAGCTTGATTGGTTGCTATGGGTTCTGATTGGTCGCTTTTTGACCCCCCAAAGCCCAGTTTACCCCAGCTTTTTTTCATACACGAGGCCCAAAGTGCCCAAATCAGCGTGTGAATTACCCTCTGTGTTGCCCATAGCCCCCAAATTCGAGCCCAAAGCAACCAATCATACCCCTTTAGAAACCCAATCAGAGCCCATAGAAACCAGAGCCCGCAGAAAACCAAATAAACCCCGGGCCAACCCAACAAGAGAAGGGGAACCCCCCCCAACCCCCCCCCCCCCCATTGGGGCCCCCCCCCCCCCCCAAGAGAAACCAACCCAGAGCCCCCTCGAAAACCAACCCCAAAATCAGAGCCCATACCCGACCCAATCAGAGCCTATAGGGGCCAATCAGACCTCATAAAAAAACCAATCAAGCTCATAGCAACCAATCGAGCCCATAGAAAACCAATAGAGCTCATAGAAACCCAATGACCCCGCAGAACCAATCAGAGCCCGCAGCAACCAATCGAGCCCGAGCAACCAATCAGAGCCCGCAGCAACCAATCAAAGCTCATAGCAACAGATCCTCCTTATGGAACTTTTAAAGGATATTTCCAGCTTTGCAACCATTTTTGCACGGCTCATACGAAAGCTGAATTTAAAAAAATTAAATCTACCATTTTGTGTCTCCAGTTCCTCTGCAGACCAATGTGCGGTCTCGGATTGATAGAAGGGAGTACAACTGTCAGATCAGACTGCACATGTTTAAAGAGGTACCCTGTTCCCCCAAAAATGAGACGTTTTCTTTTTAATTTTTTTCCCTTTAAAAGACGAGCTAAGACTTTTTTTTGGGGGTGTCTTATTTTTTATGAACAATAATTAAACATTTTTTGTTGAAAAAAATAAACCTGTTTTAATATCCTGTAGAGTTTTTTACCACAAACATCAGCAGAAGCAGCCAAATCTGAATTGCATCAAAAAAAATGAAAATGGGTCTTTTTTTCGGGGGTTTTCCTTATTTTCGGGGGTGTCTTATTTTCGGGGGTGTCTTATTTTCGGGAAACAGGGTATCCATGGAGACGCATAGATCGGAGTAGGAGCTGCATACACAAAACAAAATGTGCTTTTCTGATGAAGACTATTTTTCCCCTTATTTTTTTGGAGCTTAAGCAAGAAGCAAAAACCAACCCACCACAAGGCGTTTCTCCCCCGTTTACCCCCACAGACCCAGGACGGAGGCCTCTGACGGGATTAAATTGTGCTCTCCCGTGGGGTTCCCCTTTAAATTTTTTTACTTTTTTTCCCCACCCTCTTCTTAATTTGAAATGGGGTTCCCCCAAAAAAATAAAATTTTTCCCCTGGTTATTTCAATAAAATTCTGAAGAGCTGCGTGAAACCACAGCCAATTACAGCGAAGGGGGTGGGGGGTGTCTGATCACCAGGACTGATGAGAACACAGGATCCTTCAGTCTGATGTCTGAACTATTATAGGGATATAATGAACGCGGCGCAGACACAGCCGCCCGACATCCGGGAACTCATACATGCGGCATCAAGACGTTACATTACTACAGGAGCCATATACTTCAAGGTTTCCTTTAAGATCTAGATTTTCCAAATTTCTAGCATTGCCAATATTGGCCTAATAGTGAGCGGGGTATATGAAAACTCAGTGTAGTCACTTTTTTCCAGGCATTTGAAATTATTGGAAAACTTGCACCACTCAATAAAAAATAATTAAAAGGGGTTTCTTGGTTTCATGTTGAATTCAGGGGCGTGTTTACTGGCTTCCACTAGGCTGCAGTAGAAGCCAGGTCTGTAGCTATAGCAACCAGTGCTGGCAGCCTATCAGCAGAGATTGAACAGGTCTGTAGCTATAGCAACCAGCACTGGAAGTCTATCATGAGAGAATGAACAGGTCTGTAGCTATAGCAACCAGCACTGGCAGCTTATCAGGAGAGATCGAACAGGTCTGTAGCTATAGCGATCAGTGCTGACAGCCTATCATGAAAGAGAACAGGTCTGTAGCTATAGCAACCAGTGCTGGTAGCCTATCAGGAGAGATCGAACAGGTATGTAGCTATAGCAACCAGTGCTGACAGCCTTCAGAGAGTGAACAGGTTTTGTAGCTTAGCAACCAGTGCTGGCAGCTATTCAGGAGAGATTCGAACAGGTATGTAGCTATAGCAACCAGTGCTGACAGCTATCAGAGAGAGAGAACAGGTCTGTAGCTATATACGCAACGGGGTGTTTGCAGTTGTCTATAGGAGAAAAGTATGGGAAACAGGTCTGTAGCTATAGAAACCAGGGCTGGCAGCCTATCAGAGAGAAATTTGAAAGGCGTACGCTATAGAGCCAACGGGCCTTACAAGCCTATTCAGGGGAGATTGAACGGGTTTGTAGTATACCCAACACTAAAAAGGCAAGGCTGGCAAGCAACCATCTTGCAGGGGCCCGGTTTGTAGAACAGGTTGGTAAAGGGGGGCATTTAGTTTAGAAACCCAGTGCTGGCACCCTATCAGGGGAGATTAACAGGTCTGTAGCTTAGCAACCCAGTGCTGGCAGCTATAAGGAGAGATCAAACAGGTCTGTAGCTTTAGTGACCCGAGGAGCTGATTAAAGCCCATACAAGAGGGGATATCTAGGAATAGGTAGGACACTGTTAATGGACATATATTGCAAAGTGACTTGTTTTTGCAAGATCCTTAACATAAAAAGCAGCGATCCTTGTAGTGAGACAACCCCTTTAAGCCATAAATGATGCAGTGCCTTCCCACTGTCTCCAGACTTGGAGATCTGTCTTCAGATTCTAGGACAGGAAGTAGATGTCTGATAGAGACCATTGTCAGCCATGTTTGCTGTCAGGGGACAGCTTTACCTATGACTTGGTCACTTAGAAAGATGCTTTAGTCTTCCTGGCATTCTATTATATTGCAAACCCTCCATCTCCTTTTACAATTCAATGTCTGATGTATACTCATACATGCAGCATCTAAGAAGAGACATCAGGGAGAGTCAAAGAGGAGGAATAGAAAGCGGCACAACATTCCTGAGCTTTACCCTTCATCCATTTAAACCACTATCAGAAATAGTACATAAGACCCTCTTTAGCGCTCCCAAAATTTAGTGGGACAGACAAAATAAATGTAGGTTCACCAAACTAATAAAGGACCCAAACCAGACCACCTTAATAAAGACAGGCCCCAGTCCACCCTGTACAAAATGAACATCCCAGACTGCCTAACAAACAAAGAACCAGCGCTAACTTTGAGTAGATTCCCTAAATAGAGACCCTAATTCAGACCTAAATAAATATGGACCCTAAACCAGAACCTCAAAATATTCCAGACCACACATCCTTAAAACTACAGACCCCCGGACATGATCCTCTAAAAAAAAAAAATAGACCCAAGATGTGACCCCCTAAAAGAAATGGCCACAGAAAAGATCCCATAAAAAAACATAGACCCAAGATGTGACCCCCTAAAAGAAATACAGGCCACAGAAAAGATCCCCTAAAAAAACATAGACCCAAGATGTGACCCCCTAAATGAAATACAGGCCACAGAAAAGATCCCCTGAAAAAACAAGGACGCAAGATGTGACCCCCTAAATGAAATACAGGCCACAGAAAAGATCCCCTAAAAAAAATAGACCCAAGATGTGACCCCCCCAAAGAAATACAGGGCCCCAAAAAAATCCCCAAAAAAAAATAGACCAAAGTGACCCCTAAAAAAAAAACGGGCCAAGAAAAGATCCCATAAAAAAACATAGACCCAAGATGTGACCCCCTAAAAGAAATACGGGGCCACAGAAAAATCCCTAAAAAAAAAAAATAACCCCTGTCCTAAAACATAAAAAATTATAGCCCAAATGAAACACTGAAAAATACACACGGGGGGACTTAAACCCCAAAAAAAAATTAAAACCCCCCGGGAAAAGACCTCTAAAACAATACACCTAAGATGTGACCCCCTAAAAAAGAAAAAAAAAGGGCCGCGGGAAAGATCCCTAAAAGACAGCCCAAAAGGTTCCTAAAAAAAATACATCCCAGAAAGATCCCAAAAAATATAGCCCCATTAAAACATAGCCCCAAACAAAAAAAAAAATACACACCCTGGACGTAACCCCTCAAAAAATACAGACCCCAGACCTGACCCCTAAAATAGGTCAAAAAATAAGGCATGTTCCACCCCGGGGGGGGGTTTTGCCGGGCAGGACCCCGTCAAGCCTCGCCGCAAACTGCTTTTCCCCGCGGGGTTTTTCGGCACGGCCCCTGGGGGTGGTCGGCGCTGTGGGGGGTGGTTTGGGGGGGCGGTTTACCGGGGGTTTCCCCCATGCAAATTTAAAAGCAGGGGCAAACCCCCTACCCCCCCCGTGCGGGTTTGCCGCGGCCAAATTTTCCCCGGCCCCCTGTGAAAATTACGCGGTTTTCCCAAAAAAAAACCATGTTAATAAACTAGCCCCGGGTTTGGGCGCGGTTCTGGCCGCGGGAGAAGCGTCGGAATCCGCGGCCAAAAAAAGCTCCCCAACCCCCGTTTGGGAAAAGGGCCTAAAGGGAACACTTAACACCATGTGACTCCAAGTCAATCCCACTGCTGTGAAAAAGTATCTGGTTAGGAAATCAAACACTGATTTGAAATATTTTCCCCGGTGTAAAAAGGAACAGACAACAAGGGGAGAAAATAGGGAATTAGCAAGAAACCCCCATAGAGGAGTGGGGCTCAGGTGGTGACCCCAAAACCATTTTTTCTGTTCTTATCTTTTTGGGTTTGTTTTGGTCACTTTTCATTTTGTCATTGCTTCACCCTACAGGGGCAGGAGGCGGTGTTACAA